>JASANF010016077.1:0-44585 GCA_030248245.1 Trissonchulus sp. WLG1_4
TAGTACCTGAATGAAACAAGCAGCTATCTTAACAAATTTATTGAGTATAGATCCATGGCCACATCAGCAAAAGCAGTATGCACCAGCAGTAGTCATTTTCTGTACAACATATAATCGGTAGAATAGACATCAGCTGTTACAATTAACGTTCAAGCCTAGTTTAATAATTGGAAATGTTTTCTGTATTTTTGCACAGCTTTTCGCAAATTTCAAATTTCTTCATTTAAGGGGGCAATTGCGTTTTTAGGTGTTTTTTGGAAAACCATAGCTCAGCGTTTACATTTTCAAATCACAAGTGGTCTTTTCCATTAAGTAGAACAATATTTTACCTAAATGTATGCCACGCATTGAAACTTGACTTTTGATTTTGTTTCCAGTGCAAGTAGTTTTTGTGACCGGCCGAAATTTTCGGCCGGCCGGCCGGCCAGCCACATTCGCTGGCTGACAAAATTAGGCCGGTATAACAATCTGGCAGGCTAAGTTATGTCAAAATGACACTCTAGATTTGGATGAATTGGTTTTGTCCAAAAATTCGGCCACTGCTGCCGGCCGGCCGGCCGGCCGGCTATACCCCGCCGGCCGGCCGAACTTCTTTGCCGGCCCGGCCGCCGGCCGGCCGGCGGCTTACGCGGCCGGTCACCAACTCTAAGGACCAGCGGCTAATGAAAAGTCTTTTCGAAATATTAGGATTTTTTACAAACAGTTTGCGCCACAGCTCTGTGTTATACCAGTACCTGTTGGGGCTGAAGGTTGGTAAGGTCTTTGACATGTTTAACATCCCCACGTATGTCCCCCACTTTTTTAATGACTAGTCAATTGACTGAGAAAATGGCTTAAAAACACTGACCCAAAAATTTGAATATTTTCTTGCAATTTAAGTCTTATTAAAATTCTCTAAAAATGTCCACAGATGAAATTTCGAAAAAGTGAGACGTGCCTGGGAATGTTGACCTTTGCAGTATTGTGCCAAAAATTCGTGCACAGGCTTCGTTTGTAACCTGGATTGTGTTATCGCAAAGTTTACATAGAAATCACAAAACCTCGAAAACGCAACTACTACCTTAAACGACAGCCGTACAATTGATGAAACGTTAAATCAGAATGGTAATATTTACCAATTCATGGTTCCGTTTTGCCTTAGAAAACAACAAATAAATGTAATAAAACCTGATTTTTTAAAAGCAGGTAGATGTATATAAAGGTAACCACTATGGAAAATTTGAGGAAAGGGGACAAGGCAGACCACTTGTCTGGTCAACGAAGACCTCGCCCCAGTAGAAACGATCTTAAATTCAGTTTTTCTAATTCTGTTTTAAAAGTATTCAAAGTATTAGCAGAAACGACCGATACAGGTAGTTAATTTTAGTTATGTAGCTTATCAATATAAGGTTTGTCATTCCTGACCATAAGAGCAAATCAAATGATTTCTGCCTAACTGACCCTCAACCAATCAGGGTTGGCGCGACAGCGCCCAACCGTAGAATAGGCAAATCTGCCCCTATTGCGGATTTTGAGAATTTGAATTTATTATAGCTCAAAATTTAGTGGAGCATTTTACACAAACTTTGTGTGTGTACACTCCTTGGCAATACCTAAGTGCTGGCAAAATTTCAGCCGGATCGGTCAAGTATTTTCTGAGATACCCGTGGTGACCCCCGAAATTCACGGACTTTCGCTCTTTTTTCCCAGACCTTTTGTCGGCGGTAGTTCATCAGAGTTCATCTTTTTTGCTGTTTCACACTTTGTATACCTGCAATAGACACGGAAAAATGGTTTTGCTCGGGTGTTTCCGTGTGAGGCTGTGCTGGGAGGGGGAAACCCCTATTTTGGTGTCCAAAAAATGACCTTTGCTCGGGTGTTTCCGTGTGAGACTGTGCTGGGAGGGGGAAACCCTTATTTTGGCGTCCAAAAAATGACCAAGTACGAAAAAGTTTAGCACACTTTTTTAGTTGTGCAAAACGGCCAGTCATGATCTTTTGCATGTCAGGTGGTACAGTGCTGGAATAGAAACTAACGAGGACTTTTTTGAATTTCGGCCTATAAGCCTCAGGGCGACCTATAAGCGACCCCGCCACGTGTATTACGGGGGTAGGCCCGCTATGGGCAGTGGAGCTATCATGGTTATAGCTGGAGGTCTATCGTTTTGACGAGGATAAACCCATAGGCTGTGCATTCACTGGTATTATCACTTTCTTGCTCAGATGTTGAATAGTCCCCTAGACGGTACCCCCCGGTTGGCTGTATGTCATGTATGCGCGTACGTAACTTCACAGTACAGTACCCAGCGGAATTATCTACCTATGACGCTGGAGTCAGCGTCACTGACTGCAGTTTGGAGTCAGTGACTGCAGTCATCTGTTGACGTCACTGGCTCATAAAATTGGGCTGGCAGGGGAATGATTGAATTTCATTAACTGACTCCGGAGTCAGCATCAGTGACTCCGGAATCAGAGTCACTTGAGTCATTCCTAGCTAATGTATATACGTTCTTTTGCAGATGTCAAAGCTTGGTTGGTATATGTAATAGCTATGCAGCTTTTGTGCACAAACCTACGTACTTACATCCGATAGGAATGACTCAGATGACTCTGATTCCGGAGTCACTGATCATGAAATTCGATAAGCCGGTCCAACTTTATGAGCCTGTGACGTCAACAGATGACTGCAGTCACTGACTCCAAACTGTAGTCAGTGACGCTGACTCTAGCGTCATAGGTAGATAATTGCGCTGGGTACTGTAGAAGAATTATGTTTGCTGTTTGTTTTAAATAGTAGTTGAGGATTTTTTCGTGTAATATGGATTATGAACTTGCGAAAATATCATGTTATTAACCACTGCCCCACCGATTACCACCCCAGCGTGGTCCTAAAGGGGACCAGCGACCCTTGGCCACTTTTGGGGTCAAAAACGTTTTTCGAGTTTTTTCTCAAGAACTTGTCTCTAGGGGTAATTTGGTATCCTAAGAAATCTGAGGTTTATTTTTGGCTGTGACTCTCGTGAACTCTCCTACGAGCCCCTGTCAGGGTATCCCCCCCACAAGGGATCCAATGGGTCAAATTTTCGAAATTCAGATTTTGATGTTTATAGGTGTAATTTGACCCCCTGAACACGAATCTGAAGTCTATTTTTGTCTATGACTCTCGTGAACTCTCTTGCTACCCCCCTCAGGGTACCCCGCCCCCCACTAACGGTCCAAGGGGTCAATTTGTCGAAGTTCAGATTTTTATGTCCACAGGTGTAATTTGACACCCTGAACACGAATCTGGAGATATTTTTGTCCATGACTCTCGCGGTCTCGCGTACGACACACCCACACACACACACACCGTCAGAGGGTTTACACAACTTCTATCTACTGTCACTTCTCTCTACTACCACTTCTCTCTACCACAGGTTTTATCTAACGCCACTTCTATCTAGTAGGATGACTGTAGTTTTGTATTATGGATTAAACAATAGAATCATTGTGTCAGTTTTGCGGGTTAAGGGGGGGGCTACCTGTATAAGTGAAAATTTTAGGTTTTCCGATTTGCTTCAAATTTGCAAACATTGTAGCCCCCGTAAATATAAAAATAATTCATAACATAAAAATATTCAAAAGCCGAATAAACTTTATGTTTATAAACCAGGGCTGTTTCTTTCACTCTGTGACTTATTATTTAAAAAATTGACAATTTAAAAAATTACAATTGTGTATAATGTTAACGAATCAATAAACCCTAGTAGCTAGAAGTGGTAGTAGATAGACGTGGTAGTAGACAGAAGTAGTAGTAGAGAGAAGTGGCGGTAGATAGAGGTAGCGTACGCCACTCAGAGTACACCGTCGCTACAAAGGGTCCAAGGGAAAATTTTTTCGAAAGTCAGATTTCGATGTTCATAGGTGTAAGTTGACCCCCTGAACACGAATCTGAGGTCTATTTTTGTCCATGACTCTCGTGGACTCGCGTACGACCCACGCCTTCCCTCAGGTATAGTATTATGTGATTAATAAGTATACTTGGGCTGCCCGCACCAGTACAGACATGACAAAATGCTAAGGTGGTCCAATTTTGCTGAAATGTAGAATTTCAAAAAACGTAGAAAACTGTGTATATATGTGTTTACACTAGTGGATGCAAAACGTGAATACGTCGTTAATTATGGTTTTATATATAGTTCATAAAGTGCAAAAAATGATAAAAAAGGTCCCCTGGTCCCTGGTGGTCCTCTGGTCCCTGGTCGTCCCTTTACGGCACATGTATGTACATAGGTCCTCTACAGGCAGCTAACCTGTCATAGTTGTAAGTAATAGTTATATATGCCGTGCGCTTCGTTTCCACTACAGCGGAAAAAATGATAGGACTAGTAAGGAAAAATTCCTTTGTCTGTCGGCTCCTTGGGTGGAATACTACCCCTGGTTACTGTCTGTCTAAAGCGGAAAAATACGAAAGTTGAGCTTGTAAATGCATTGGTACAAGACTTTATTAATGAGAATAAGCAATTCGTGTGAGCTCGTCAAAGTAGGTATACCTGTTGAGACTAGGAATATGCTCTTCGTAGGGCAGCCACTGTTTTCCGCACCATATTCGCTCGAACTTACAGCCCATTCTGTGTTTGCTTCAACTGTATTATTTTATTATTTTTATTATTATTGTAAAGTATATATATGCTCGATAAAAAGGTTAAGTGAGTTAACTGCAGAGTGCAGATCTTATCCAGATCCTCAACTTAAAGTCTGATTAAAAGATATATTGTATATATTTAGCATATAAGCATCTTATTCCTTTCAATCATATTTGAATTTGTATATTGTTACTTGTTAAATGTGTGTAAAGTTAAAGTGCAATCCATAAACTGATAGTCCATAATCTAAAAGCAAGAGCTTGCAAGAAACTTAGACCTAAACATCCTGTTGTTTAGGTGCGAGCAAGAGTACATAATAGGGAAGAGAATGACACTCTTCCCTATCCTAGTTAATAGGCCCGGACGATGCTCCGGCCGAAATAGCCCTTTTACGTATTGATTTCAGGGGGGGGGGGGGTACCCCCCCTAGAAACAAGACGTCTTGATTTCAGGGGGGGCCCTCAAATCCCGGAAGTGTCTTGATTTCAGGGGGGTACCCCCCCTCGTTTCAGCACACTGCCAGAGCAAATTCGGTGTTGTCTTGATTTGAGGGGGGGGGTACCCCCCTGGTTTCAGCACACTGCCAGCATGAACTCTGTGGTGAGCTGGTAACGTGCTGAAACGAGGCAGGGGGTACCCCCCCCCTGAAATCAAGACACCACCGTGGCAGTGTGCTGAAACCAGGGGGGGTACCCCCCCCCTCAAATCAAGACACCACCGAATTTGCTCTGGCAGTGTGCTGAAACGAGGGGGGGTACCCCCCCCTCAAATCAAGACACTTCCGGGATTTGAGGGGGGGTCCCCCCCCTGAAATCAAGACATGTCTTGATTCTAGGGGGGTGGGTACCCCCCCCCCTGAAATCAAGACGTAAAAGGGCTATTTCGGCCGGAGCATCGTCCGGGCCGATTAGCTAGGATAGGGAAGAGTGTCATACTCTTCCCTATTATGTACTCTTGGTGCGAGGTAGGGTTTTCACCGCCCTTGTCAGCCGAGAACGTTAGCACTACTTGACCGATTGGTTGCACAGCCCCAAATCGTTTTTTGCCCCTCAAAACAGTCGAAATTTCAGCAAAAATTAAAAAAAGCCTCCATATTATGTGAGCAAATGATTTATTATTTAGCTGAAGGTCGCGCGAATGGGGTACGGAAAACAGTGCGTTAAAACATTAGCATTAGCATAAAACATTTGCAAGACTGCCTTCGTGAATACCACTATAAGGATCTGAAGAAACCTAGTCACAATCAATAAATTTTGGGCTATGGGGTATTTGTGTTGGTTGGGGCATCAAACCGTAGCCCACAGAACTGTGTCAGCTGTGAGAAAGATTTATGGTCCGCGATGGAGCTACTATCAGAACTTCACCTGCATGGACGATTCTACGCTAACACCGGAGTCAGCCTGCCAAAGTGCCAACCTACATATGTACACTAAAGCACTACAATCCGCCCTGTGGTACGCTAAGAAGTGTGCAAAACTTGTAAAAAATGACCTAAAGTTGTCTGAATGGAGGAAAAATAATCCTCTTCTCCAGTTGTCAATTACTCTCTTGTCGGTCGTTACAATGTTAAGTTTCTTGCAAGTCATACAACCTAATGGTCGCTTTTTCAAACTTATTCGTTACTTTTCCACGTTTCAAAGTATCTCAAGTTTCTAAAATTAAATTTTCAAAATAGGTCCCCTAAGGGCTGGTCTCGGTCTCGTAGGCCTCGTTTGGGTGGTCTCGGTTGCCTGGTATCGGTCTCGCACTCGGTCTCGGTTGCAAAACCGAGGCTTGCCAACCGTGGTATTCAGAAAAATAGTGACCATGGCTAACTACTGTTAATGTGTTTTTTTTTTTTTTACCACCCTCACGGTTACAGAGAAGTTCGGGAACTACACAAACCGCACTCAACCTTCCTAAGGTCGAGAGAACTGCCCTGTGGCGAAACAGCAGGCAATAGGTTATTCGTTATGTGCTATGTGTGCATGTGCCTGGCTGTGGGGGGCCACAAAACAGTCCGAGGGTCACGCTGGGGGAGCGGAAGGCCCGGTAATTACTGGCGTTCCCGTGTCGCCCACCCCAGCCACTAGGTTTCTAGTCCGTATATATACACACGGAGTGTTTCTATCTAGATATGTCCAAGGCTCCAACCAAGATGATGTCCTCTGTGTACTACGTATATGTGTCATGTTCACTGGGGCCCGCCTAGTGGCTGGGGCACCTCCCCGCAAGCCTATTGGCCTTGGCGCAAGCGACATTTATCTCAGCGGATCCCATGTGTTGGAATGTGTTGTGTTTAGTTATTTCAAACATGATACATACAATTACAGGTCCGGCGCAATTATCGCCAATCAAAAAACCAAAGTAGCTTACTTTATTATCTGGTAAAGTTACCAAATACTGATGCTTCATGCCTGTAGTGCCATGTCCAATTACCTGTGTCACGAATATCGCTAGTCGCGACGTCGTTCCGCTTTGCCTAAAACTAGCAAGCCAAAGCGAAAAACCAGCAAAAAAACATGCAAAGGTGAAAAAGTGCAATAATAGGTACATGCAACATTATACCCTACACCACATACTAGAGGGAGGGGAGTGATAATTAAGGGCAAATGGCCATGCTACTGTGCGAAATTTAAATTATATATATACTGCATATTGTACAAAAAAGCAAAAGACACTCACCCACCACGGAAACTGAAATAAAAGCGAAATAACAAGCTCCTAAAACACGTGTTATTGTGCCCCTATGCTGGCCTTCTGCTTACTCTTGGGCCGTATGCAAGACAGGGTTCAGTGCAAGCATGCAATTTCAGGCGAGGGTGAGTTTTGGTTAAGTGCAAGCACCATATCACCAAGCAGTATATCATACATGAGTACAAAATAGAAATAAAAAACTAAAAATAAAAAAAAAATAAAAAAATAAGAGCCCTGTAGCTACGGCACAAGAGCGTAACAGGGGGACCAATGAGCATAATTTTTATGGGACTTATATATGTAATGCTCACGTCTGGTAGGCACCAGCTGCCCCCCTGTTAATGTGTTTATTTTGACGTAATAAAAAAGTTCATAAAAACTATTCGTATATAATAGCCCATTCATTTTTGGTTTTATCAGGGTTGGCGAAATAGCGCCTAATCCTAGTTAATTGTACTATACGTATATACATTGTGTTAAATTATGCCATTAACGTAGCCTAAGCTTATATAAGTATAAATGACTGTTAGTTTGAAATATGTCATTCGTAACTTTTTTGTCTACAAAATTAGATTGCTTGTGGATATGGATGAAATTAAATTAAATATCTAACTATATACTATACAGTACACCTCAGGTCCTGACATGTGTTTGTAGAGTCAATACTGTTTTTCCTAATTATTCGTGCGAATAGGGTGCAGAAAGCACTAATGTGTCGCAGGGCGACTGCTATTCTGACGCAACTCTTGTCCAATTCATTTAGCAAGCTGCGTCTTTCTATTCGACTTTAAAAATTGTCCCGGCTTTTTAAAGCGCTTATTAGCTTTTTTTCCGCTTTAGATCAGCGAAATTTCCTATTCTGCTCAGGGCTCACACTGCTGCCCTTGATAAAAGGGCATTTTTATAATAATTAAGTTAGATACGATGCACAAACACCGTCCGCGTCTAGCATTTCTGTGTTCAGATGGTGCATAGCAGTTCCCTAAAAGTTCAAAAAATATCTAAAAATATGGTGAAATATTTCAAAAAAAGGTTTCGTAAGGGGTGTCGCTTGGGCGCAAGCAGATGCACTCGTCGTTTACTGCCTACCTGTAATATATGTTTTCGTAACTGTTTCTTTCTGCACGTCATCCAATCAGCGCTCAAACGACAATGGCCAGAATGTATGCTTTAATGTTGATTGAAATACACAGACGTTTAACCAATCTTGAGAGCAGCTCTCTTTGATTGACCCATATCTGTTCAACAAAACTCAATCAGGTGCGCCGAAAGCGACTAGCGCATCTGCCTGAGCTACAACATAGGCAAGGGAATGAGTGTCTCATTCTTCTTCTATGTGAGACACTATTATGTACCCTTGCTAGTATATTATACTCACTCAGTCACTAGTCAGTCAGAAATTTGTGTTGGATAGGCGAATGTTTCAGTCAGTAACGTATACTGATTAGGGTATTATGGAGTCATTCGGTCATGGCTTGCATACTACTTAATAATCAGGTATAATACAAGCTATAGTCAGCATTTCAGTTTGTGGTGATAATGTGTGTGATCCATACCGTTTGTCACTTTTATCACTTTGTTTAATATTTCATGTGATCGGACCGTTAACTGTTTGCGTCGCAGGGGGGTTCAGGACCGTCTAAGACCAAACTGGAATTAGTATTTCTGTTCAGGGGACCAGATTCTCCCTTGAGACATCAAAATTTTAATTTGAACAGTAGACCCATTTGGAACCGCTGGGTGCTGGTGCCCCAAAGGGAAGTGGGTGAGATGGGCGTATCGGTGTTCATGACTTCGTCAGGGTCCTAGACAAAAAGGGCTTCAGATTTATGTTCATAGGCTCAACTTACTGTCAATGACATCAAAAGCGGGCTGTGATAGAAATATATGGGGGTTTCAGAAAGAAACAGACCCTGCCTTGTCACCCTGCCTCTTGTATGGTCAGGGGCCATTAAGACTCGTGGGCTGCGCCCCCTACCCCAGAAAAGTTCAAGACCTAACAAAATTATTTTTTTCCTATTTTAACGTGTTTCTTATCTTTAACAAGTTAGATGGCAAGTTGCTTTTTTACATCATATTCACAAGTTACATACCTGTAACGGGGTCAAAATTTTGGGGGGCTCTCCGGTCAAATTTTAAGGACCCTCCGGCCTCCCCCCCTGATCGACCGAAAATACCCTAAATTTTGCAAAATTTTGTAAAAATTTCGCAAAAAAGAGCCATTTTTTCTAAATTTTGCCCAATTTTGGGGACCCTCCCCCCCGGCTCGTCGATTTTTGGGGGTGTCCCCCCATCCGCCTCTCATACATGTATGATTATATATAACTATACCGAGCGAAAAGTTCGTTGTCGAAAACTTTGGACGCGCCTAAATAACTGTACAGCTGTGAGAATCTAAAGTCTGACAAAAATAGATGCGCCACTTCCTAGTTTTAGTGGCATGACTTCTGCGACTACTTGCTGTACTCTTTATAGTCAAAATCTATTCTTTTCTTAACTAAATCACATGTTTCGTTTTCTAAGGATGCGCCACTTACTAATTTCAGTGGCATGACTTTTGCGACAACTTGCTGCACTCTTGATAGTCAAAATCTATTCTTTTTGTAACGAAATAACATGTTTCGTGTTCTAAAGTGGTGCAACTATTTGTTGTCAGACTTTAGAAGAAGGTGTTCGATAGCGGGGGGGCTGTTGAACAAATAATGTTGGACTGAGAAAATTGATCTGAAAGGGAGGCAAATCAGGTGGGGTGATTTTGAGGTGATCCCCTATATCTGTCCATCACCCTCCTGTGCACATATCCCAAAAATTCATGTTTCTTAGCGCTCAAGTAACAGCAGTGAATTTGCTTAAAATTAACGTTTTTATAAAATGGTGGTATTGCGTTGTTTACTGTGAATATTTTTGTGATTATTTGTTTCTTACCTTTCAGTAGAAAGTTTCTCATTGCTTTCGTAAATCGAAAAGATCAAATAAATAAGTTAAAACAAGGAATCTATATGCAGCGCGTTTCATATAGGGACTGGTTTTGAACCAACACAACCTGCTCGTAAATTAATTGTACGTATGCTATAGTTCGGAGCAGGACCTAGTCAGTTTGCTTTAACTTAGGCCTTGACAGTTGACATAACGTTTGGAAAAATTCTATTTATATATAATTAGTGCATTGGATTAACGTAGACGCCGTGTCATCCGTTCCAAAATGTTAAATTTGATCCTTTTTCGTAATTTACAGCGCAGTTGAAAATTACATAATATGTATAAAGGCGTTTTTGAGTATGCACATACCTACCTTAATTTTTCAAATAACTATTTGCCAAATTATTTCCAAATAGGCTTTGAAACCTATATATGTTATTAAGTTTTTACCGCTTTTGTATCATTTGACGGCACACAGATTGTGTATTATAGCGTGTTCCACCGAAGTAGCGCCCTAATGGGTCGCTGGTAAATACTACATAGTTTCTTCTGTGGGGGGAGCAAAGTTGGATGTTTTTAACCACCCACTATCTTCCCCAGAACCGCAGCATGGTGCGTGGCTGGTGTTTTGAAGCGAGTTACTGTTATGAACTCGTGATGACATTTTTCTAAATTTGTTTGTAATCGTTTTGGTACGGTCATTGCAAAACTAAGAGTAGCTGTGTCAGAAAGTCTAAACTATTCCTAAACATCAATTTGGAGGATCAACAAGAGGCAAGCCAAGCAACAAGTTGTGGTTGATCGCACAAGGTGGTTTTGCTAAACCATGGTTTTACGTACGTTTTGCACGATTTGCACATAATTTTATCCACCTCTGGGACTTAATATCCGATTCTACCGATGCTAATATCCGTGGGTTCTTATAGACATCCGATTCTACCGATTCTAATATCCGTGGGTTCTTATAGACATCCGATTCTACCGATTCTACCCTCTAATCTATAACTTCACCAGTTAGTGATATACGAGTTTTTCAATATATACTCTGAGTTTGACTATTTTTCACGATCGTTGACGGTAGAGGGTTGGCCGGCGGCCTTGCGCTGCGTTTTAGGCATTGTATATAGCCTCTGCTCTCTACCTCAACAGCAAAAAATGTCTTACAGTAACATTAATTTTGAGACAGGAAATTTTAGTCTATCTGGTGGTTATAGAAAACTGTGTGATGCTTTGCTTCCGTGTACATAGTTCCATTGTATATTGTTGAATGTAAAGTCATGTATATAGTTTTCCATGCTTTCAAGAGTACATACATGTTAGACGAGAGATCTAGTTGTCCTGTGACATCGAATCATTGAATATTCCAATCATACGGATGACGCACAAGTGTGCACCCTATAATACAGAGAGTACTGAATGCGTTATCCGATTTTGCTATCTTATTGATGTCGAAAATGCGTAGTTTTTACCTTGTTTCTCAACCGAAATGATTTAACAAACTTTTTTTAGTTTTTTAAACAACGAAGATGTTTTTTGTAGTTTTATGTTTTTTATGCTCTTAACGGTCAGTTGACCACGATGTCTAGCTTCTAATTGTGTTTTCCACAACATGTAAAAGTATATAGCTGTAACAGTAATATCTTTGTATGTACTCTTGATGGTGTTGATCTCAAAACTCAGTTCGCAAGCTGATTTTCGCTAATTAGTTTCTTGAGTGAAGTTTTGATGATAGTACGCTGACTTTATTTATATATTTTTCCTAACTCAAACTATTGAACGTAGAGTTAAAAATGAAATGAAATTATTTAATTTAAATTTGAATTATTACATATACTTATATTTTGTATTTTTGTATACTGTATCTTTTGTATATTTTGTACATTAGGTTTAGAATAAAATACGGACAGTCTTTATAGCTGATTGACTTAGGTTTGTGGAACTTACTAAAATTTGGCTGTTTTTTATTTCTTCATAATTATTTTTGGTTTAAGAAATAAAACTGTTTACATTTTTTTACAATTTGGCTTGATTTGATAAGTAACACTTCCCCTTCCGCTAAGAATAGCTAGGAAATGAAATTGTGTCTAAAATTGTTAGTCATTTTTTCAGATTGATTGTTTGTTTGTGAATACGGTATTTGGGTTGCTATTATATATTATTCTATTCTTGTTTTTGTTATTTTCTGTACGTGTTTTTGAACTGTTCAAATTGTCTGTGGTAAACCGATTCATACTTAAATAGGTCATAAAGAAACATTTTTGTTGTAAAACTGGTAATGCCATCTTTGGTAATACAAAATATCTGTTTCCATGGCTCTATTGTGTATGATTGTTTTGATTAGTATCTAATGCCAGTTCATTTTCGTATTTAGTTCCTTTTTTAATCATAAAATATACAAAAAATGTATAAAAAAGTGTCATCATAGTCGGGTGGTGTTAATTATTGTAAAGTAGAATACAGTACTGTAAGGCGTTTATTTGGTTTAAGTCCTGTATTTTAGTGTTGTGTAAGGTTTAGTTGATTATATTTCCGAAAAAATGTTCAAAAATATGTACTTATCTAATCGTATTATATTTTTATAATAATATATGTTATCATTTGATTGCTAATTGCTATAATTATAATATTAGTGATTGATTGCAGTGTACTTCAGTTTTCGGATTACCAACTTTTCTGATATTTTTTGCCCTATACTGTTTTTATACTATTCGAGACAAATGAAATACCGACAAAAACATGGAGTAAGTTGCATAGAATGTAAGCGGTGTTGCATTTTGGCATGCTTTGTAGCCCACAATAATAATAAATGTAGTTCATACTTGTTCGTAAGGCTGTCCGTTTGTCCACAGGAAATTTTTTGATACTGACTTTGAAGCACGGTTTTGCATGGTTGTGACATATGGGGACAAGCATTGAACGACCTAACGGACAAGTATTTGACCCTTTGGACGGGATGTGTGTATGCTCTGCTTTTTTGTCCGTTTTGAATGTGCACTTGAAATTTTTTGTGGTCATTGCGTCCTAGTTGTGGTAGGATTTAGGATGTAGCCTTTTTGGATTACATAATTTTGTTCGTCATTGTGTGCGCGCATGTGTGTTGAGGTAGCGCCAAATGAAGACAGCAGCGACATTTTTGGTCAGACTTTAAAACAACTAGTAACTTCACAATAATTGATTTTCAAACTACCAACTTCACCGGAATAGCTGAGATCATAGAATTACCTCAGCGCGACAACTATGTAATACCCTATTGCTAGCTATGCAAAGAGTGACAGTGCTTGTGTGTAGACTGTGGTAATTCTATGGCAGTTATTCCACGTAAGTTTAGTCACGTCAAGGATCAAGTATTGAGGCAGTTTTTTTGGGGTAGTGGGGTTAAGTGGGGCTTCATTTTTAACGCCCCAGAATTTGCCTATGTGACCCCAGAATTTTCTCCGTAGTTCGTTTGTCTGTAAGCAGGTTTTTGATAAAACTGCGCGAAATTGTTAATTTGAGCGTGACTTTTTGTATTTGTCCGCAAGCCAGTATATAACATCGGTTATGATTGACTTGTGGCTTTTGTACGATTGCGTATCCTATTCTGGAAGTATTTTGAAATTCTGCTTACGGACAAACGGGCAAAAGGACGAGGATGACTCAGGCTTTAGGCAGAAGTTGCAGGTAGCGTGGTGTGAGTGAGTGGCATATTCCGAGGGCGTTATGTTCGTTTGTTCTTCACCTCTTCATTTGTGTTTGTGTGTTTGTTTTTGTTTTTCTTTTTTTGAGTTTATATTCCATATTCGTTATTAAATAATATGTTGCTTGCTAGTAAACGTTCTTAGCGGCTTCAAGTGAGACTTCGCAGTGAGAAAATGCAGTGTCTTCGTCTGAAAGTAGTATAAGGGTGGGTAGTGCCCGGGCCGGGGCTCGGAATTTTACGGGCCGGCCGTGTACCTATATCGGTCGGTCCGCCTCGGGCCGGCATCACGGTGTAAATTTCCCCCCAGTAAATTTTCCCCCCGGAAAAATTACCCCGGTGTAAATTTTTCCCCCGAAAAATTTCCACCGGGGTAAATTTTCCGGGGGGAAAATTTACACCAATCAAATTGTTTGTTGAACTGTTTTGAACTTATTTTTTCAAAACTGGCGAAATTTGCACCGGGGTAGATTTTCCGGGGGGAAAATTTACACCAATCATATTGTTTGTTGAACTGTTTTGAACTTTGAACTTATTTTTTCAAAACTGGCGATTTTGGCCATAAATTCATATTTTTTATCTATTTTTGTTTATTTATTTTATCTTATTTTTTTAATTTTCATTTTAGCTTTAGTTGTCGCAAAATTAATTGAAAAAATGTATTTATAATAAGGGCAAAAAAGGATTTATGGTCTTTGGTCATACCATTTTTAAGGTAGCATTTAGAGGGTATGTAATTGTATTCAGCGATTATTTTGAAAGAAATAAAGAAAACTTGCTTGTATCAATAATAGTTTCTATTTGAAGCTCATATTGCGGCAAAAATTTCAAATTTATTGCGAGTAATTTGTTGTCGAAAAATTTTTGATGCAATATAACAGCAAAAACAATTAGGCACGTCTGTTGAATCTAAGTTCCTTCAGACTCGAATACTTGCGATTCCAATAAGATAGCGCAACGGATAACGACTCTACCAGCGGTATTACAGCTATTTGTTTCAATCATTTCACTTTTGATTATAACATTAATAGGATTACGGGCATCCGGACAAAATATGCTCCCGGTGAAGTCTTGCATGTTATTCATACCAAGAGTGCATAATAAGTAAGTGTATGCCATTCGTGGGAGCATCGTTCCGGCCGATTAGCTAGAATAGGGAAGAGTGTCATATATGTACGCTTGTTCATTCATTCATACTTTGTTTGTCTGTCCGTACTCCGTATGCCTTTCGGCAGAGTTGAACTGGAACTGAACGGCTATTTCTAGTCAAAACACGGCTATAGCGGTAATAGCCAATTGACAGCGCGGGCTCATCAATTCTGTGAAATGGCTATAGCCGAGCTATAGCCCGACTATAACTGCCATTCCTAATCAAAACGCGGCCATAGCGCTAATAGCCGATTGCCAGCGCGGGCTCATTAATTCTGTGAAATGGCTATAGCCGAGCTATACCGGCTATTCCTAGTCAAAACACGGCTATAGCGCTAATAGCCGATTGACAGCGCGGGCTCATCATTTCTGTGAAATGGCTATAGCCGAGCTATAGCCCGGCTATACCGGCTATTTCTAGTCAAAACGCGGCTATAGCGCTAATAGCCGATTGCCAGCGCGGGCTCATCAATTCTGTGAAATGGCTATAGCCGAGCTATAGCTTGACTATACCGGCTATTTCTAGTCAAAACGCGGCTATAGCGCTAATAGCCGATTGCCAGCGCGGGCTCATCAATTCTGTGAAATGGCTATAGCCGAGCTATAGCTTGACTATACCGGCTATTTCTAGTCAAAACGCGGCTATAGCGCTAATAGCCGATTGCCAGCGCGGGCTCATCAATTCTGTGAAATGGCTATAGCCGAGCTATAGCTTGACTATACCGGCTATTTCTAGTCAAAACGCGGCTATAGCGCTAATAGCCGATTGCCAGCGCGGGCTCATCAATTCTGTGAAATGGCTATAGCCGAGCTATAGCTTGACTATACCGGCTATTTCTAGTCAAACCGCGGCTATAGCGCTAATAGCCGATTGCCAGCGCGGGCTCATCAATTCTGTGAAATGGCTATAGCCGAGCTATAATAGCCCGGCTATACCGGCTAGTCCTAGTCAAAACACGGCTATAGCGCTAATAGCTGATTGACAGCGCGGGCTCATCAATTCTGTGAAATGGCTATAGCCGAGCTATAGCTTGACTATACCGGCTATTTCTAGTCAAAACGCGGCTATAGCGCTAATAGCCGATTGCCAGCGCGGGCTCATCTATTCTCATCTTGGCAGATTAGTAACCAAGTAGCCAGCCTCGGTCGGGTCGCCGGGTGATTCGTTGAATTTTAAAGTAACCAAGAGTACCTATCGATGTATTAGACATGTTTTTTATAAGTACTTTATCACACGTACGACAGGCGTACAAAGGCCCTTTGCAGTCAGCAGCAGGACGGGGGGAGCTGTGAAGCACCTGTCGGGGGGGGGGGGGGTGAGGATGCCTTCTGGAACCCAAACCCCCCACGCCTGTCTAGATCTCAAGGGGTGTAAATGAAGATGTCGCTAACTCTTTCTGAGGGGGTGTAAAGGTTCAAAGATAGTCTATCAGGATAACGAGGGGTGATATACAAGCTAGCCGCTATCTCTATCTTCGGGGGCTAGTAAAAGTCGTGATAGGATGGGAATGTGACCTATGCCTGTCCTGTCCCTGCGTCCATAAGGACAAGTATGAACCGGGCTGTAGAGTCGATCCATACTTCTTTACGGACGTTGGAACAACGGACAAACAAATGACGGACATCCGGACAAACTGAACGGCAGAACGGCTGCTCAATTCGTACTTTCGTCCGTTCAACCGTACGCCCGTTTGCACTTCAGACGTATGTCCGTTCATTCGTACTAAACGGCACAATTACATTTTGTCCGCACTGACAACGTTAAATTCAGTTCAACTCTGACGAAATTTGTGGGCATACGGACAAACGGACATAGGTATGATCAAGAGTACATAATAGGGCAAAAAAGTCAACCCGTTTTTATTTAAGTTAAAGTTAAAGTTAAAGTTAGGCAAAAGGCCCAGTTTAAGTTAAAGTTAAAGTTAAAGTTAGACCACTAACTTTTTTCAAAGTTAAAGTTAAAGTTTGATCTCCGTTTTCGTTAAAGTTAAAGTTAAAGTATGACCACTAACTTTTTTAAAAGTTAAAGTTAAAGTTATACCCTTAACTTTTTTAAATAAAGTTAGATTAAGATTCGAAACTTTTTAGTTAAAGTTATAGAGTTGTTTTAGACAGATAAACATATCGGTCACCTGGAACAACAACCGGCTAACTTCATTTTTTGAAAAAATGGAGTTAAGTAGCTACTTTTGTACAATCGATGATGCTCTATCCAGTGGTGGTAATTTTGTGAGCCAACTTGCATTTTGTGCGAAGATAGAGCAGCTTTTCCGTTGGCCGGTTGTTGCACTCTGAAGGCGATTAATGCAACAACCGGCCAAAAAGTGATATGATGCGAGTTGGCTGGTTGTTGCTCTCACTCAATCAAAAATTTAGTAAACACTTAGCTAGCTTAATAGATGGCTGAAAGCTATAAAAAACTGTGAAAAAATTTTCCGGATTGGCCAATCCTGAGTCAAGTTATGGTCAAATTACTGTTGGCCGGTTGTTGCACAAAGTGTGTCACAAACGGCCAACTACATATACGTACACGTTTTATAGCTACCCTGAAACTGTTATCTTTGTGTTTTTCAGTCGTGATACGTCCTGAGCAGAGATGCACAGGGGGAATCGGCGAGGGGGGTGCCCGACCTCTGGCGGAAGGGGGGGGGTGGTCCCTAGTTTCGGCCATTTTTCAGCGATAGCCAAAAATTTTTCACAATTTTTCGATTTTCAACTCATTTTTGGGGTACTTTTTTGGCGGGAAGCGGCGGGGGGGTAGGGGTCAAGGGGGGGTGCCGACCCCCCTCGGGGGAGGTGGGTTCCTGAGTGCGACTAAACAAAATTATTTTTAGTTCCTTCTACAGAATTAACTATTGAAACCAACTGCAACTGCATAGTTTTAAAGTCGCACCTGTATGTTGTATGTTTAATCCTTTGATGCGCACTGTGAACCTCAGGTACCTCACGTGGTGGATGCCCAATTTGGGGCTATAAAGCTTGGCTAGCTTATTCTAGTCAACTAATCTTCGAACTGTTTTTTCAGAAATAGCAGATCTTTGCATTTAGTGGCTCAATTTCAGTCCGGCTGCCACACAACAAAACCTATGCTTGATTAAGCAGTGTGAAAATTTGACTTTTTTCATCGCAAAAGTAGTATTTTCTTTATACTCATTATGATATGTAATCGCAACTCTGGCAGTCAACCTTTTGTGCATCAGATACAGCGGATACTGTAGTTTATTTATAGCAGACAACTATGATAGGCGCACGGCTGCTGTGTTAATACTCTAGGGTGAGGTACATTATGCCTGAGCGATATCGCAAAATCAGCACAAACATTCAACTTTGAGCGCTTATAACTAAAAAACGGTGCGTCCTAGACCCTTAATCGACCCAACATGTTTTGTTCACCAGTAAACTCTCTATCGAATGGTGGTTTTGCCAGCTCCCTACAACGCACGTAGCTCGAGCAATGGCCAAAAAAGTAGAAGGTGTCAAAGTCTCGGTGCCTAGGGAGAGAACCTCTGGGCGTCAAAGGGTTAATACATAAGTAGAGTCAGCTTGGAAAGTGTTTAATTTTTAAAATCGCATATTTGTAAATTTGTAATGAATAGTGGTCAAAATTATATTACCGATGCAGTAGGTAAATTATAGTTTTATCAAAGTTTTATAATTTTATACCTCATGAAACGTCGTAGTTTTTCAGAAAATGCGAATGTGCACGTTCTTATCACGTGACTAGGGTTGTTTCAGTTAACTAATAAATGATTACTTTTTTTAATATTAATACGCAGTTAAAATAAACTGATAGCTAACTTAAGTCCTTTACCGCAACGTTAACGCCACCCAGGAACAACTTGCCGGACGTCATGAAAATTGCAAATACTCTAAAAGAATTTTAATTTCGTCTGATCTCTAATTAATTTATTATGTTCAGTTTTCTATTAAGTTCACACTTTCACAGCACGCAAACGAGTCCGTCTCATGTGCTAAACAGCGTTAAATAAATTTTTTAGTAGTAGTAGTAGTAGGGGGGGGGGGGGGCTAGCCAGGTCAAAAATCATTATTATTAAAATCATCTTATTTTCACATATGTTACTCCCCCTATGCCAACCTCAGATAAGAACAATTAAGCTTGAAGGTACACTTTTGGATCAGTGGGTTTGTCAATGTATTTACAAAGGCAAAAATACCTATGCAAAAAAAGCCTTAAAGTGTGTAGCCCTTACTTGGGCAGTTCTAGCCCAAACCACGTCAAGCGAATCAGGCTGAAACTTAGCACAGTAGTAGCCCACATGCATGCGCAAAATCGTATGATCCGGATTTTTTATATGTATTTTCAGTTCTAAAATCGAGGGCGAAATGTGAAAAAATGGCCGTTTTTTGGGACCGCCAAATTTGAGTGATTTTACATTTGGCGTCACTGCTCAGGCCAAGAGCAAAAATTTAAAAAAAGGATCACAGTGGCTGAGATATGACATTAGGCTATCGAATCATGTAAAAAGTTTCAGTTTCGTCAGTGTTAACAAAATTTTACGCCAGAGTTTGAAATTGCAACGAGTCAAAATTACTCAATCCCGCGCGGCCCGAACTGAAATAAGGTCCAATTCAACCAGACCCGATATCTCGTGAAGATTTTATACTACAAATACTCGTCTCGTAGTCTCTCAGCCACGAGTATATTAGCGTGAGAAAATAGCAAAAATAGCAAAACTTAATGTAAACTTTTCGGATTGAGATCGGTAACTTTGACCCAAACTAACCCGCACAATCTCGGGTTGGGAAATCTCACCCAACCAGACCCGACCCGACCCGCATCGCATTCTGCTGAACACAGTACGCTCCAACTTGAACTGACCGTATTACTATTACTCAATAAATTGTTGTTGTTGCCTGTTGATAATCAATATCCGCCAATTCAGCAGCACATCCACCTACACACGCACAGACGCGCACACACTGGCAGCCATTGAGCCATCGAAAACCGGTTTTCGTACATGAGCAGAGCAGCGCAGTAATTGCTGCTGATCGTCGTGAAGCTGTTACAGAGAGACCTAGCAATTCTCTCTGTAACAGACTCTACCTTAATATCTAGTATACGCGGCGGCTGAGGCCGCCGCGTAAAAACAGTGCGTTATAAACAGACTCATCGCCTGAATACCGCATGTTTTGGTTATAACTGTATTCTTTATCAAATGGCGGTTTTATAATCTCTCTCTACCCGCTACTATGCACGTTTACTAAAAAAATTAGGTATTAGGAGTGGGGCTGCCTAAACAAAAAAAACAAATTAAAAATACATAGTTATTAAGCAGTATTGTTTACAATATTACATACATATATTGCATGTTATTCTAGTAGTATTCTAATTGGCTGAGCCACACAGCAATCATAGGTAATTAGTATTGATTGATATTTTCGTCATGGATATTTTTCCTTCCATATAATGGGGGGACAGGAAAATATATTTAGAAAATTTTTCCGGGGGGGAGGGGAAATTTTTTTTATTTTTTAATGTTTTTCCAGGGGTAAAATTTTGACGAGGAAAAATTTCCCTGTGAAAGCGCTTACATGGGGCGTGCAAATGTGTGCAAATTTGAAGCAAATCGGACAATCTAAACTTTTCATTTTAACAGGTAGCCCCCCTTAAGTAGAAACTCAGAAAAGTGCAAATGGCCGTTTTTCAACAGCCTGGAGCAACAATTGGCTAACTGCCCTTGGCCGTTAATTCTTGTTTCAGGCTCACGGGTAACAAACAGCCAACTGTGTAGTTGACCGGTTGTTGCTCAACTGCAAACAGTGTCAGATTTCTACGCTTCCTCAAAAGCAAAAGTTCTAAAATTTGGTTCACTCATGAACCTGTTCGGCTTCTGCAAAAGGAAAAAAACCGCCAGCGTCTACTGATTCGCTACGGCGAGTAAATCAATTTTTTTGTACAAGTTGAATTTGGTGAAATACTATTTAGTTACAGCAGTTAGCGCTATAATTTTTTCGAAACTCATTAGGTAGTACTTTCTGCTACTTCTGTGCCAAATTAGAGCATTCATGATGTCAGCATAAATTCTTGGTGCATCAGGTTAGAAAGCGGCTAACCGCTAATCTTCATCATGTACCTGCAATATTTTGTGACAGTGCAACAACCGGACAAACCATCAAACACGTGTAAAATTTGTGCTGCAACAACCGGCCAACTGCAGATCAGAGTTTTAAGATTGCTTCGGAAAAAATGTCAGTTCAAGCTTTTCGGCTGGAATTTTACAGCAAAACAGAGAGAAAGTTGAGGTTTAATTTAAGCTACTGCTTGTAAAAAATGGTTGAATAAATGCTTGATCAAAGTGTTGCAAACTTTAAAGTCGATTTTCTCATTTTCAACTTTTTGTAAGTTAGCCGGTTGTTGTTCTAGGGGACCGATATCTTTCAGCTTTTTACTTAACCACACTGCGTAACTTTAGTGAATAGACATTAATGGTTGAGCCGAGAGTTGGGAATGCCAGAAAACTCTCCAGAACTTCCGCAAACTACTAGAAGTAGTTTTCCGGACATTTCCAGACTTGACCGGAAAATGGACTTGACAGGCTTAAAATATTTCCCAGCTGGATGAAAGTTTCTAATAAACTGTTTTTAAAAAGTGACCCCAGTGGTTACTGTAGTCCGTGAGGGTCAATTGGGTTCATCGTGACAAAAATAAACCCCGGGTTTCAAGGGCGGACGGTGGGGGATTTGGGGAATACATCCCCTCTTTTGCCCTGAGCAAAGAAAATTTTTTCGGAGCCGCATACCAAGAATAGCCAGAGATTCATAAAATTCGGCCTCAAAATTAAAAACTTTTCTCCGGAGGCTGTTCGCCTTCAGAACGAACGCGCTGAGTTAACTTCGCATTGCGGTTTCATCTGGCTAGGGCTGTTAAATCTTCAACATTACGTGTACCATCCTTTAATGAATGCTATTAAATAAAACAGTTATCGTTATGGGCAAACCAAGGGCATAGTGTTTGTAAGCGTAATCCGCGGGCCGGCCGGCGGAGAATTTCGGCCGGCCGGCCGGCCGGTAAAAGCCGGCTGGCCGGCCGGCCGGAGTGGCCGATTTTTTGGACAAAACCTATTATTGATCCGAATCCAGCGTGTCATTTTGGCATAACTTAGCCTGACGGATTGTTATGCCGGCCTAATTTTATCAGTCGGTTGAATCGGGCTGGCCGGCTGGTGTTTTTAACCGGCCGGCCGATTTTGACCGGCCGGCCGGCCAGCGCCGGCTTTTTTGCGACTGAAAATGAGTTCCCCCTTTTGTTTTTATAGTCTGGCCGTCTCCAATTGACCAAATTTAGCCTAAAAGTCACATTTTCCTCAATGTTTTATGAGGGCTGTCGCCCCGTGACCCCAGCAATTTTGTAGGTTAATGATCTTTCGTTTATTATCTCGAATCAAACGCGAAAGTATTAAAATTGCTAAAAAGTATATACATTTTAACTCATACGAAAATTCGAGAAGTCAATCCATCAAACTTTTTTCAGGGTACGCCGCTGTTTTCAAGACGTACATAATTTATCGAAAACAGCATAGCCGACTTTCGAGCACAAGTCATAACGCAGTTAGTAAATCTAGTAAAATTTACGTTCACCTTACCTGTGGGTAAAGTTAGCCTAACTTTACCTGCAGGTAATTTTGAGAATACGGCCCCAGACTAGACGATCAAGTCATTCGTATGTGTATCGAGTTTAATAATTACCAAACAAAAGCTCTTAAATTATAAAATTTTGACAACTCAATAGTCAATACCCTAAGTGACCGATATTTCATTGAAAATTGTAAAAAAGCATGTCTTCAAAAAAAGAGCAGTCAGTTCCCATACTGACTTTACGTGTTAATTATATTCGCTGGACAACATGGGGCTGCTACTTTTACACTATGCAGTTGCAGAGATGATTCTCTAAAAGGATCAATTATACCACTACACTACTTCAAAAATACAATTATATGAGCCCCTTAAAATATGTTGTGAATGCGTTAAGCTGAGCGGCCTCCAGTAAAATTAGGTACCACTGCCAACAATTACGGACTACGGTTGTGTACAGCGTCGGAGGAAAAAAATTAAATTTGACAACGATTTTGGTTAACTAGAACATCAATTAAAATATTTCTTAAATTATCTTACCGTAAATCAAAAAAGTTATAAAAAAGTTTAGATTCAAAATTTTGAATAAAAGTTATAATTTAAGTTAAAGTTAAGAAATTGGAGGAATTTAAGTTAAAGTTAAAGTATGGGTGCTTGAATTTAAATTAAGTTAAAGTTAAAGTAAGACCCTTAACTTTTTTGAAGTTAAAGTTAAAGTTAAAGTAAGACCCCTAACTTTTTTAATTTTAGTTAAAGTTAAAGTTTAACTTTTTTGCCCTAGTACATAATAGGAAGAGTGTGACACTGGCCACGTTTGTGGCCTAGCAGCGCGGACATGCTGCGACCATTATCTCCCGAAAAAGGCCACAACTGTGGGGGGGGGGTACCCCCTACACGAATGAAGGCATAGCCCTCAACTGTGGGGGGGGACCCCCCCACAAATCAGACCATAGGTCTCAAACGTGGGGGGGACCCCCCCCCCCACAAATGAGGGTATACCCTCAAATGTGGGGGGGGACCCCCCCCACGTTTGGTGCAACCTAAAAAATGCCCCGGAGACGCCCCGCCGCCACTTTTCAAGGTAAAATTTCGTTCCTAGGGGTATTTTGAAGTGCTGAACACGAATCCGGGGTCCAAGTTTGCCTAGAGCCCTCGTGGACCCCGCCAAGCCCCCTTCCCAACGGTACCATGTTTTAGTGGGCCAAAGGGGTCAAATTTTTGAAATTGAGATTTTGCTGTTTCTCGGGGTAATTTGAGCCCCTGAACACAAATCTGAGGTCTATTTTTGCCTAGGACCCTCCTGGGCCCCCCTGTGACCCACTCCGGGTATCCCCTCTATGAGGTCCTAAGGCGTGAAATTTTCGAAACTGAGATTTTGGTAGTGTTAGGTGTAGTACTGTAGTATGATCCGCGGAACACAAACTTTAGGTCCATTTTTGCCTCGCACCGGGTTGGACTTTACTACTGGGTCTGTACTGTCTGTACTTTTCTACCGTAAGAATTGTACGTAACTACATAATCTGCCTGTACCAAAGCCTCGTAAACATCTGCTGCCTAGAGGGTGTAACGAATAGTAGTATGGAAAAGAAAGCCGCCTAAGATGTTTAAGTCTAAGAGGATCCTAAACGGAAGTGGACTCCGGATTCGTGTTCGGGGCCAAAATAACACTTACACATAAATTTCGATTTTTGACAAAATGACCCCAAGTTGGTACTGTAGCCCGTGGGGGTCAACTGGGTCCGCGGTGACAAAAATGAGCCCCAAATTCGAGTTCAGCACCTCAAAATACCCCTAGGAACAAAATTTCACCTCAAAAAGTGGCGGCGGGGCGTCTCCGGGGCATTTTTTAGGTTGCACCAAACGGGGGGGGGTCCCCCCCCCACTTTTGAGACCTATGGTCTGATTTGTGGGGGGGGTCCCCCCCCACAGTTGAGGGCTATGCCTTCATTCGTGTAGGGGGGTATCCCCCCCCCACAGTTGTGGCCTTTTTGAGGAGATAATGGTCGCAGCATGTCCGCGGCGGCCAAGCTGGGGTGCAGAAGAGTGGCATACTCTTCTTATTATGCACTCTTGGTATGATGAATCGCACTTTTGTCCGCATTAGTCCAGTTAGCTGAAAATGTAGACTTAAATCTAACTGACCATTTTGCACAATTTCGATTTCTTATCAATGATTGTGTATCATACATGTAAGTAAGTACCTACGTACCTACGCATTAGTTAATTTACTTTTATAATGAAGTGAAAGATACCTAGAACCGCCTGTGATACAGAGCAGACAGATGCACTTAGCCAAATTGTTTGAGAACGCTTACAATTAAACAGCCAATCAGCAGATTCTGAGTAACACACTTTAGTTCATAAATCGCTAGTGACACTGATCAGTGATAGACAACTATTTTGAAAAATTAATAACTACCCGCGGGTACTCACTTCAGGATGCGCAGTTCGTGCAATTTTTTTCTGACCCGCGAACCCTGAAAAAATTAGTTCGATTCGAACTGTACAGAAACAAATTTGGGTACCGCCTCTGCGCATTAGTGCTATTCGGTTAAAGTAGTAATGTGACCAATGCACTGCACACAGGTACGCTGTGGCAATGATACTTTGGCATCAGCTAAAAATTATCAATAATCAGGTAAAAGTGGGTCAAAGTGGTCGCTGATCGACATGCACGGCGCGGGTAGGTTACTCACGAGTGTCAACCGCGGTTGTCTTTTTAAAGCAACTTTTTTAAAAGCGCGATGTGGCGTTATGATGTTGGTGTTAAGCAAAAGCTGCGGGCTAATTCTGTCTGTAGGTATTTTAATTTTTATGCCTTATCGTTTCAAGCGGCTAAGACAGAAGCACGGTTTTATTGAAAGGTCGTTGTCGATTTTGCCCAATGATCGTCTTTACGTGACGAACTGGTACGCTGGTTTTGTTCACCGATTTAATGATCACTTACTTCGAGCATATGCATCAAGAATTGTGCTCAACCAAGCGCTTTTTTAACTTATGTTTTTTCTGTTGAATTATGAAATTTTAATTGAATTTTGATAATAGAAAGGTAAATTTTTTATGAATATATCCATCTACTAGACACACGCGACTATACAGTGGCCTTTCACTCACTGCAAGACTTTGTTTTACGAAATTTGATAAAAAATAGTCAATTTTTTACTTTGATCATAATTGGCTCCTGTTGATCATAATTAGACAGCAGTTATTCACTATTGGAATCTCCTGTTGATCATAATTAGACAGCAGTTATTCACTATTGGAATCTCCTGTTGATCATAATTAGACAGCAGTTATTCACTATTGGAATCTCCTGTTGATCATAATTAGACAGCAGTTATTCACTATTGGAATCTCCTGTTGATCATAATTAGACAGCAGTTATTCACTATTGGAATCTCCTGTTGATCATAATTAGACAGCAGTTATTCACTATTGGAATCTCCTGTTGATCATAATTAGACAGCAGTTATTCACTATTGGAATCTCCTGTTGATCATAATTAGACAGCAGTTATTCACTATTGGAATCTCCTGTTGATCATAATTAGACAGCAGTTATTCACTATTGGAATCTCCTGTTGATCATAATTAGACAGCAGTTATTCACTATTGGAATCTCCTGTTGATCATAATTAGACAGCAGTTATTCACTATTGGAATCTCCTGTTGATCATAATTAGACAGCAGTTATTCACTATTGGAATCTCCTGTTGATCATAATTAGACAGCAGTTATTCACTATTGGAATCTCCTGTTGATCATAATTAGACAGCAGTTATTCACTATTGGAATCTCCTGTTGATCATAATTAGACAGCAGTTATTCACTATTGGAATCTCCTGTTGATCATAATTAGACAGCAGTTATTCACTATTGGAATCTCCTGTTGATCATAATTAGACAGCAGTTATTCACTATTGGAATCTCCTGTTGATCATAATTAGACAGCAGTTATTCACTATTGGAATCTCCTGTTGATCATAATTAGACAGCAGTTATTCACTATTGGAATCTCCTGTTGATCATAATTAGACAGCAGTTATTCACTATTGGAATCTCCTGTTGATCATAATTAGACAGCAGTTATTCACTATTGGAATCTCCTGTTGATCATAATTAGACAGCAGTTATTCACTATTGGAATCTCCTGTTGATCATAATTAGACAGCAGTTATTCACTATTGGAATCTCCTGTTGATCATAATTAGACAGCAGTTATTCACTATTGGAATCTCCTGTTGATCATAATTAGACAGCAGTTATTCACTATTGGAATCTCCTGTTGATCATAATTAGACAGCAGTTATTCACTATTGGAATCTCCTGTTGATCATAATTAGACAGCAGTTATTCACTATTGGAATCTCCTGTTGATCATAATTAGACAGCAGTTATTCACTATTGGAATCTCCTGTTGATCATAATTAGACAGCAGTTATTCACTATTGGAATCTCCTGTTGATCATAATTAGACAGCAGTTATTCACTATTGGAATCTCCTGTTGATCATAATTAGACAGCAGTTATTCACTATTGGAATCTCCTGTTGATCATAATTAGACAGCAGTTATTCACTATTGGAATCTCCTGTTGATCATAATTAGACAGCAGTTATTCACTATTGGAATCTCCTGTTGATCATAATTAGACAGCAGTTATTCACTATTGGAATCTCCTGTTGATCATAATTAGACAGCAGTTATTCACTATTGGAATCTCCTGTTGATCATAATTAGACAGCAGTTATTCACTATTGGAATCTCCTGTTGATCATAATTAGACAGCAGTTATTCACTATTGGAATCTCCTGTTGATCATAATTAGACAGCAGTTATTCACTATTGGAATCTCCTGTTGATCATAATTAGACAGCAGTTATTCACTATTGGAATCTCCTGTTGATCATAATTAGACAGCAGTTATTCACTATTGGAATCTCCTGTTGATCATAATTAGACAGCAGTTATTCACTATTGGAATCTCCTGTTGATCATAATTAGACAGCAGTTATTCACTATTGGAATCTCCTGTTGATCATAATTAGACAGCAGTTATTCACTATTGGAATCTCCTGTTGATCATAATTAGACAGCAGTTATTCACTATTGGAATCTCCTGTTGATCATAATTAGACAGCAGTTATTCACTATTGGAATCTCCTGTTGATCATAATTAGACAGCAGTTATTCACTATTGGAATCTCCTGTTGATCATAATTAGACAGCAGTTATTCACTATTGGAATCTCCTGTTGATCATAATTAGACAGCAGTTATTCACTATTGGAATCTCCTGTTGATCATAATTAGACAGCAGTTATTCACTATTGGAATCTCCTGTTGATCATAATTAGACAGCAGTTATTCACTATTGGAATCTCCTGTTGATCATAATTAGACAGCAGTTATTCACTATTGGAATCTCCTGTTGATCATAATTAGACAGCAGTTATTCACTATTGGAATCTCCTGTTGATCATAATTAGACAGCAGTTATTCACTATTGGAATCTCCTGTTGATCATAATTAGACAGCAGTTATTCACTATTGGAATCTCCTGTTGATCATAATTAGACAGCAGTTATTCACTATTGGAATCTCCTGTTGATCATAATTAGACAGCAGTTATTCACTATTGGAATCTCCTGTTGATCATAATTAGACAGCAGTTATTCACTATTGGAATCTCCTGTTGATCATAATTAGACAGCAGTTATTCACTATTGGAATCTCCTGTTGATCATAATTAGACAGCAGTTATTCACTATTGGAATCTCCTGTTGATCATAATTAGACAGCAGTTATTCACTATTGGAATCTCCTGTTGATCATAATTAGACAGCAGTTATTCACTATTGGAATCTCCTGTTGATCATAATTAGACAGCAGTTATTCACTATTGGAATCTCCTGTTGATCATAATTAGACAGCAGTTATTCACTATTGGAATCTCCTGTTGATCATAATTAGACAGCAGTTATTCACTATTGGAATCTCCTGTTGATCATAATTAGACAGCAGTTATTCACTATTGGAATCTCCTGTTGATCATAATTAGACAGCAGTTATTCACTATTGGAATCTCCTGTTGATCATAATTAGACAGCAGTTATTCACTATTGGAATCTCCTGTTGATCATAATTAGACAGCAGTTATTCACTATTGGAATCTCCTGTTGATCATAATTAGACAGCAGTTATTCACTATTGGAATCTCCTGTTGATCATAATTAGACAGCAGTTATTCACTATTGGAATCTCCTGTTGATCATAATTAGACAGCAGTTATTCACTATTGGAATCTCCTGTTGATCATAATTAGACAGCAGTTATTCACTATTGGAATCTCCTGTTGATCATAATTAGACAGCAGTTATTCACTATTGGAATCTCCTGTTGATCATAATTAGACAGCAGTTATTCACTATTGGAATCTCCTGTTGATCATAATTAGACAGCAGTTATTCACTATTGGAATCTCGCCTTCTATTGAAATTTACGGATTGTTCATATATGGCTTTTTGCCCCTAGTAAAAATGAAACTACCTAGGTAAAAGTAAAACTACATAGGTAGCCAAAAATGAAACTAGGCAGTACTTAGTACTTTAACCTAGTTTTAAACAAGTGGGTCCCTAAAGGGCACATTATTCCGTCCGAGAGCACTGTCTGTCAATTTGCACTCAAATCATATACCAAAACGATTCCAATAATTCCGCCTCCAGGCGGAATAATAAAAACTAGGTACATTTACCTAGTATTGCCACCACTAGTAGGGTAAAACGGGGCAATATGTTCGAATAGGGTAATACGGTCGGGGTTAACTTTGAAGTCACGGATAAATCTATCCAATGGCTGTCCAGAGCCATTTGGCTCAAAAATAAGCTCTGAATATGCGCACAATCGATTGGCCAGATTTCATCACATGACGTTTTGTAGAGAGAACTTGAATAAACTGTTATGAAGCACCAACGGCTACAATTTTTATAACTTTTGAATGCTCGTCATAAGCTTTACTCAATTTTTCTACATTTTTTTTCCGCCTAGAGGCGGAATAATTGTAATAGTTTTGTAGCACCAAGAGTACATGCTTGGTGCTACGAGCCACTATCGGGCCTATGCTTATCATAGGCCATATAGGGTACTTTTTTATCTGCCAATGGGGTCTGACACTCAATAAAATTTGATAAAAGCTAATTTAAATGCCCTATTTAAAGCAATTATGCTTTTAATTTGAACTTATTATTATTATTATTATTTTAAAACTTTTTCGTACGTACGATATTTTTTCAACGCGGATTTTAGTTTTTGCGTCCAAGCCCCCCTTTGTTGTCTGAGGCTTGACGGACAGCTCCGATAATGGCCGGCCAATCCAGTTCATATGCAAAACAGCTAAGCTCTGCAATCCAATCAGCGTTGCTTCCGTCTGCGTACATTGTAAAGTCAGCCAATCAGTTTGTAATAGGTGGAGCCGGAGCGCTCGTAGGAAAATATGCAAATTAGTTTTACTCATGGATCAGTCAGTATTTCTCATTTGTGGTCCCTGGCAGGCTGCACAAACTTGGAGCATAGGAAATAGGTAACTTGATCATGTAATGCATGACTTTCATAAATAGTAAATACCCAGGAATAAATGGGACGGTCGTTGGACAGATGTACTGTGGGGGATTTTGGTAGGGGGATGAGGCTGATTATGGTTGGCTCAAAGTTTATAGTTTTCGACCGTTCTAGGAAGTGTCTCATATCCTTCCTACAATGTTCTAAGTCCAGATTAGATGTGCAAAGTTAATAATAAGATAGGCCGATAACTTACCTATATAACTAATATGTTAAGTACAAGGTGCATTAGAAATAGGTATTATAGCTGTAGGGTAGGAATAAAATTAGACAATGCCTTATTATAAGGTGGACTTTAAGGTAAAAACTAGAGGTTGTATATATTGCTGTATACTGAGCTTGAATGTAAAACTGGAATAAAGGTAAAGGGTAAACTCGGCCAATAAGGAACACTCCGGAGCATAGGGGTATTAAGGAACAACTTTTTTTTAAATGGCTAGGTTTTGTCACGTGTTTAATATTACTGGACGAATTTGCTATCACGTGAAAGCCTATCATTTGCTCTTTAAAATAACCTATTATTTGTTCATATATACGCAGACATTCCCTTTTTTGATTGGAAAACGTCAGGGTGGTCAGAGTAAAAAATTTTTTGTCTTACAGATGTGCATACACTTATGTTTTTTTCAAAGTTTGTGCCAGACAAAATTTTTTGGTTTGTGCAATGATTTGGATGTCAAAATATAGAAAAATTTCTCCTCTATCGTTCAGCATCCAGCTTTTCTCAAAAATATTTTGTTTTTAATTCAGTTTCTTAAGTTGACGTAAACACCTAATTTTCCTGTTGTGAAGGGGTATTAAGGAACACGTCGGGGATAATAAGGAACAGTTATTTCCAGGGAAATAAGGAACAGTCAGTTTGTGTCCAATACAAGGTTGGCTATTTCACTGGATTTCCTGTGTCATGCTATTAGCTTTATTTTAGTTTACTGTTAGTGTATTTGTGTTGTCAGTGTAATATGGCCTGTGTGAAGCGGGTCACGCCCGTATATCGCCCAAAAATCGGGCAACGAGGCCAAGAATTTTTTCTTCTTTTAATCTTTATCTTATCCTGTTTTATATTTTTTATCTTTTTATCCTGTTGCTGGTTTAAAAACGGCTTGGACTAAAACTGGGCCGCTGACTTAAATTAACTCGTTTAGTACAACTACATAAGAGTACATAATAATGAAACTACAGTATGACACTATTCCAATCGTCCGAACGATGCACCCGTTGAAATAGCAATTTTACGCCTTGATTTCAGAGGGGTACCCACCCACCTCGATTCAAGACGTGACTTCTTCTTCTTCACGGGACGGGAGGGACCTTCTTCAAATCAGGGAAGTGTCTTAATTTCAGGGGGGTACCCCCCTTGTTTCAGCTGACCACCAGCATGAACTCTGTGGTGAGCTGGTTGTGTGCTGAAACGAAGGGGGCGTACCCCCGCTGACTGAAATCCAGACACTTCTTTGATTTCAGAAGATTTATTATATTCTTGCTAGGTCTTGTATTCGTTACTTGTTGGGAAAAAAAATTAGTTGTTAGTCTTCACTTTGAGTTTCATTTCGCATGGCCAAAAATTGACTCTTAATAAGTATGTATATATTTGTAAATTATACTAACTTTTGTAAATTGTAAAAAATTTGTAATAGTTGTTTCACATCGAAATTTTTCACAAAATAGGTTGAAGAGCAAACGTTTCGATGCTAAAAACCAAAATGCAAAATTCTAGAAATAATTCAATACGATTTATGTTCCTTATTTCAGCCAAAAACTGTTCCTTATTTACTGTAAATGTTCCTTACGAACCCTGAGGTCTGTTCCTTATTACCAGTTTTTTTGAACACTCAGGTTTGCTTTGTTTAAAGTGAAACTAGATGTTGATAATAAATTTTTTGGCTTATGAGTGTAATATGCCTGGAAAGAGAGAATGTTTGGCTACAAAATGAGCTAGCAATCACCTCTGACAGTTGACGATACATAACGCTATGCTAACGCAAAGATAAGTAACTGTTAAGTTGGCAGGTTTAGTGTTCCTTATTGGCCGAGTTTACCCAACATTGCAGAGTAGAGGCAGGGCTGTTAGATTTAGATTTTAGTAAGGTATGTAGGTAGAGCGTAAAGGTAGGGGTGAAAGATTTAGATTTTTGTAGGCTATAGCCCAGATTTATTGTAGGGTAGCCGGTAGACTAGATACATAATACCAAAAAATTCATTATAGTCTCACACCTTCCAAAAAGAGCGAGACATACGGCTTGACTTTATTGCCACCGGGTCGGAAATTGGCCCTTTTAGGGGCCCACTTGTTTATTTTAGCTTGAATATTAATGCTGTTATTATTAGCAAGAGTGCATAATAAGAAGAGTATGACACTGGGCCAATTCCTGGCAAGGGTCGGAATTACAACCTGTGTGGGTCAATTCCTGGCAAGGGTCGGAATTACAACCTGCGACCATTAACTCCAAAAACAGGCCAGGAATTGGACCATAGTACCCCCCCCCCACAAACCCGACCCCGGTCCAACACATGGCAGGGGTACCCCCCCCCCCCCCACAAACCCGACCCCGGTACAAAACATGGGGGGTACCCCCCACAAATCAGACCCTAGTTGTCAAAACGTGGGGGGTACCGCCCCCACAAATTGGACACCGGTCCAAATCGTGGGGGGGACCCCCCCACCAATTGGACCCCGGTCCAAGTCTTGGGGGGGGTACCCCCCACATTTTGGACCCCGGTCTGAAAATGGACCCTAGTGCCAAATCACCAAAATTTTGCTCCAAATGCAGTTTTCGGCCAATCTGTGCCCTGTTGGGGCTACTCAGCCTCACCTTTTGGCTTGTGGAGTTGCCGACCCCCGCAAGGCCGGGTACAACCCATTGTATTAGTTTTTCTGGATGTTTTTGTTGATTATTTGAAACATCAAGGGTCCCCCCTCGTGAACTTGAAAAAATTTTGGTAATGGAATGGTATGAAAACTTTTTTCTATGGGTGATTTAGGTCCCAAATTGCGGATCCGACAAGCGTTTTAGTTTGTGCCCGTCTGGAGCTAGGGATGTTTAAGTTACAGGATTTTAAATCAGTCAAGTTATCAGTTAAGTTATTTGCGCAAAAATTAAATCAGTTAAGTTATCAGTTAAGTTATGCAAAATTAAATCAGTTATCAGTTAAGTTAACTTAACTGATAACTGATAACTTTAACTGATTTTAATTTCAGTTACGTAGTGAAAATTTTGAAAATTTTGAATCTCCAGTTTTCAATAAAAAAGTGATTTTTTTGATTGTTTGTTAAATTAAAGTTTTTGAATTGAATTTTAGGATCAATGTTAGCATGTATATGCTGGTATTTACGGTGATTTTGCACTGTGCAGTGTGCACTGCAATTTGACAATGTTGACACGCATCTGCCAAATTAGACCGCCAGAATAATCAGGGTTCCTCCACCATTCCCAATCAACTTCTAGTATGCTCTAACATTATGAAAACTGCTTAGCCATTTTCAAAGTATTTATGGATGCTCATTAACGAACTCCGTAGAACCTAAACGTTGAGTTTGGCATGGTTGATGCTAGGGCGCGTATATACAATGTGTGCCCCCCAAGTCACCACACAGCTGATGGAGCTAAAATCATACTAGTGACACAGTAACCACGTTGTGGGCTAAGCCCAAAGGCTAAAATAATCTGATTAAATGAAAAGGGTAATATTTTCCTTGGCGTTTAAATACCGGTCCGGTTTTGAGTTGCTAATGTTCAACGCGTCCACCGCCCTACCAATCTGGCCAGAGACAGCAATACCTACAAGCTTTTTTCATTATGTACAATATGATATCAATACAGTATCTGATGTTTCCGAGTAATAAACCCAAATGCTGGGCAAACACAATGCTGTTCGAAGTTCAAAGACTAGCTGTGTATGTTGAGAACCAAAAACCATCGATCTCAATTCATTTGCAGTCCATCCGCCACTTCCAGATTTCACTTCACGATTGTATATACTTTTAAGGCTGGTGTAGGTGTAGGCAGTGCCGGTTTATGATCGTCCATAGCCCGCAATCCAAATCCAGCAAGCAGAGTTGTCATATCGACGACTCACCAATCATCACCTGCCAACTGCCACAGACTGAATTGTCTGATCAGACAATAGGTAATTTGTATATTAATCTTTACTTTCTGCCCGTCATCCAATTAAACACAGCCATCAATAAGAGCTCCGCCCAAGTCTGGATTCTTACTGGTCAAATATTGTTACTAATTTGCATATTACGTCTGATTGGACAACGATCTAATCGTACGTCGATTTTCAGAAATAAATCAATCAGGAACAGGGGGGGTTGTCAACATGAAAAGAAAAGTAATTGAATATTGTTTTGTTTTTGTAAAATTTTTAATTACATTTGAGTGTTTTGTCTTTTGTTTATTTTTAGGTATTTAGGCTGATAAACTGAAACTTCTCTCAGCGGTTTTTTAGGCTAAAATTCACTTAGAATCGGCACCCCCCACGCGACAAAAAATAGTGATGGTGTTTGGGGGCTAAAAATACACGCAAATTATAGGCTAGGCTGCTGTATATTGAGCACATTCCTGTTATCGGAGCCCTCTAGTAGGAACAAAAATTAGTATGATTTGAACAGCGACCATAATACCCTAAATTCGACCATATTAACCTACACATGCGACCGATTTACCCTATTTTTAAACAAATTTCAGCTTCACCTTTAGCTGAGCTTTTCAAGAGCTAAGTTTAACTGAGACTTGAAATTTTGCAAAAAGACCTGACCAATAGGTTCATTTAACATGCATTGACCTCATAGAGATAGCATAGTAGGTATGTCTGTCAAAAGTTGTTAAGGTGGCGCTCCGAATAACTGACTTTGGGCAGTAAAAGTTTTCAGTCACGTTTTCAGGTCTTTGTTCTTGAAGAAAGGTTGTTCAGCAGTGAATTAGCTTTCGTTTGATATACATAACATGTAGTTTTGTTGAAATTAATTTTTTTACCTGAATTTTGATATGGCAAAATCTTAAAATCGATTTTCCGAAAAATTGTATATGGCTTTTGTTACTTTTGATAACGGTTTTCCGCAGATAATAGGTGACTGCAACATTTTAAAAAGTCGTTTGTGTAGGCAAACATTTGTAAAAAAAATATCAAATTACGTTGAGCGATATTGACAAAAATGCACTATTTTTCAAGCTAATTTTTCGTTAGCTACTTTTGGCTTCTTCAACTTTTCTCAATGGTTATTTGCATTAAAAAATACGCTCTATTTTTTGACACTGTCGTTTGTGTGGGCAAACCTCAGATTTTTCTGATCGGCAATAGCCTTTTTTGAATCGTGATAGGTCTCCTCCATGTCGTTTTTTCATTGTGAAATTTGACTTAAAGTTAGAAAATAAGTAGATTCAGGTGTACCTTCTTCGAAAATGTTGATTTCTGTTTTTAATGAAATTCTGCAGCGAATTCAAGTTGACCAATTTTAGAAAAACTAGTGATTTTTAAGCCAAAACAATTGGATTAAAATTATAAGAAAAGATACACCTCGGCAACATAATTACCTACAGTTTAAGCTATAGATCGTAAAATTTGAACAAAGTTTCGATCAGTTATGCCGTTTGAAAAATTATGCGCATTTAGCGAAAATAGAACGATGATAAAAAATCAGAACAAGGCAGCAGGCACGTGAAACTTACTCAGAAACAGAGCTTTGTAACAGGCTTCAATATATTTAAAGGAAATTCATTCTAGCTAGAACCTACGTCGACTTATAGTTATAAGATAATAAAGTTATGGAAGTTATTCGGAGCGCCACCTTAAGTGAAATCGACCAATATGGGTCCAAAAATACGACCATATTGCCCCGTTTTACCCTATACAGTATATTCACGCTGTTCTATTAGCCCGGCCGCTTGTCTAACTTTAGGACCCGGCCCGATATATACGGCCGACCCGTATAATTCCGAGCCCCGGCCCGGGCACTACCCGCCGCTACTTTCAGACGAACACACTGCATTTTCTCACTGCTAGTGGCAGAACTCTAGGCTAATTGCCCTAAAGAAGTCAGACTTGAAGCCGCTAAGAACGTTTACTAGCAAGCAACATATTATTTAATAACGAATATGGAATATAAACTCAAAAAAAGAAAAACAAAAACAAACACACAAACACAAATGAAGAGGTGAAGAACAAACGAACATAACGCCCTCGGAATATGCCACTCACTCACACCACGCTACCTGCAACTTGTGCCTAAAGCCTGAGTCATCCTCGTCCTTTTGGCCGTTTGTCCGTAAGCAGAATTTCAAAATACTTCCAGAATAGGATACGCAATCGTACAAAAGCCACAAGTCAACCGATGTTACTGGCTTGCGGACAAATACAAAAAGTCATGCTCAAATTAACAATTTCGCGCAGTTTTATCAAAAATCCTGCTTACAGATAAACGAACATACTTACGAGCAAGGATGAGCGATTTATCTGATCCTAATTCGCTTGACCATGAGCGAAGAAAATTCGGAGAAAATTCTGGGGTCACATAGGCAAATTCTGGGGTGATCAAAATGGGGCGTTAAAAATGAAGCCCCACTTAACCCCCCTACCCCCAAAAACCTGCCTCAATACTTGATCCTTGACGTGACTAAACTTACGTGGAATAACTGCCATAGAATTACCACAGTCTACACACAAGCACTGTCACTCTTTGCATAGCTAGCAATAGGGTATTACATAGTTGTCGCGCTGAGGTAATTCTATGATCTCAGCTATTTCGGTAAAGTTGGTAGTTTGATTTTCAAAGTCTGACCAAAAATGTCGCTGCTGTCTTCATTTGGCGCTACCTCAACACACATGCACACACACACCAATGACGAACAAAATTATGTAATCCAAAAAGGCTACATCCTAAATCCTACCACAACTAGGACGCAATGACCACAAAAAATTTCAAGTGCACATTCAAAACGGACAAAAAAAGCAGAGCATACACACATCCCATCCAAAGGGTCAAATACTTGTCCGTTAGGGCGTTCAATGCTTGTCCCTATCTGTCACAACCATGCAAAACCGTGCTTTAAAGTTTGTATCAAAAAATTTCTTGTGGACAAACCGACAGCCTTACGGACAAGTATGAACTCATTTATTATTATTGTGGGCTACAAAGCATGCCAAAATGCAACACCGCTTACATTCTTTGCAATCCATTCCATGTTTTTGTCGGTATTTCATTTTTCATGAAAAAACAGTATAGGGCAAAAATATCAGAAAAGTTGGTAATCCGAAACCTGCAGTACAGTGCAATCAATCACTAATATCAAGAGTACATAATAGCGTCTCATTCTATATAGAAGAAGAGTGAGACACTCTCCAGCCTGCCTGTGTTTTAGCACAGGCAGATGCGCTGGTCGTTTTCAGGCTACATGTTGACATTCTTGCCACTGTCCGGCCCAGCGCGCTCTTCTTCCCTTTTGGGGGCGCCCCCTGCCCCCGCCCCCTAAGGGGGGGAGGTAATTTCTTTTTTTTTTTTTCTCCTTTAAAAAAAAAAAATTTCTTTTCCCTTTTTTTTTTCTATTTAATTAAATATTAAATATATTATTTTATTTCTCTCTTTTTCTTTTTTTTCCTTTTTTCCCCTCTACCCTCCTCTTTTTCTTCTTTTTTTTTTTTTCTATTTATTTTTTTTTTTTCCCTCTCTCTCTTCCTTCTCTCCTCCCTCTCTCTTATTATATTTCGTCCCCTCCCCTCCTCCCCCCCCCCTCTTTTCCTCCCCCCCGCGCCGCCCCCCCCCCTCCCCCCCCCGGCTCGCTCTTCTCTCTCTCTCCTCCCCTTGCTAATATTATAATGATAGCAATTAGCAATCAATCATAACATATAACATTATAATAATATAATACGATTAGATAGGTACGTGGATATTTTTGAACATTTTTCAGAAATATAATCAACTAAACCTTACGCAACACAAAAATACAGGACTTAAACCAAATAAACGCCTTACAGTACTGTATGCTACTTTACAATAATTAACACCACCCGACTAAGATTTGATACTTTTTTTATACATTTTTTTGTATATTTTATGATTAAAAAAGGAACTAAATACGAAAATGAACTGGCATTAGATACTAATCAAAACAATCATACACAATAGAGCCATGGAAACAGATATTTTGTATTACCAAAGATGGCATTACCAGTTTTACAACAAAAATGTTTCTTTATGACCTATTTAAGTATGAATCGGTTTACCACAGACAATTTGAACAGTTCAAAAACACGTACAGAAAATAACAAAAACAAGAATAGAATAATATATAATAGCAACTCAAATACCGTATTCACAAACAAACAATCAATCTGAAAAAATGACTAACAATTTTAGACAATTTCATTTCCTAGCTATTCTTAGCGGAAGGAAGAGTGTTACTTAACAAATCAAGACAAATTGTAAATGTAAACAGTTTTATTTCTTAAACCAAAAATAATTACGAAGAAATGAAAAAAGTGCCAAATTTTAGTAAGTTCCACAAACCTAAGTCAATCAGCTATAAAGACTGTCCGTATTTTTTTCTATTCGGACAAGCAGCAAGCCTAGGTGGATTGAGACTAAGACTAGTCTGATGCAGACCGTCAGAATAAGCTCAGTCTCAAGCACAGCACCGCCGAACACAAAACACACGTCACCGACGTCAAATCATGCAGATAGCAATACACCCAAACTAGTACATTCAAGCCCGGTTCATACTCGTCCTTGTCCTTGTCGGTTTGTCCTTAAGCAATTCCAAGAACCAATGAAACAGCTGTCCGTGTGTCCTTGAGGACAACTATGAACCAGGCATAAATGGGACGATTTATACTTTTTAAGCGAACTGAACCTATTAAAAACTCATGTTCATTCACCACTATCAATTAATTTGCAATTTTCTAGAAATCCATACAAATTATATATTTAATTTTATGGCGCCGCCACAAAAAAACATTCATCATATTGAACGGACACTGAACTAAAAGCATAAATCGACCCATAACCGAATAAGATTAGTAGACAATATGAACTAAAATTATTGGAAATTTATAGCATTAGACTTATTTTTTCAATTATACTTTTTATCCATTTGACGATGCTAGTAGTTACTAAAATCAGAAATCCCATACTATAAACATTTCAGCAGACATTTTTTTCGCATCCAGGAACCATGGAATTTGAGATACTATGAGCCAGCCATATTTTGAAACCAGTGAGTGTTGTTTTTTGGAAAGGGGCGGGGGCTGGTGGGTTATGATTGGTTGTGCTCAGTTGCTGCTTGGTCGATTGTCCCCCCCGCCATTCATCAAAGCCCCCTCGTCCAACCTGAAACAAAAATAAAAAATAAACCAGTCGGATTATAAAATTAACTCATTTGATCCGATAAGGAATTATACGCCCAAAAAGACTAGCTGGCAACGTCTGAACAAGAGACGTAATGAGAGACGTCAGACGTTAGACTGCTATGTAGTCATTGGTTAGACGGAAGGTCACTGACAGTGGACTAAACAGATATACCTACAGATAGATAAACGGATTAAGTTAAAATGTGTTCGCTTAATATAACAGATCTAACAAAGAAGAGTTGAAAACTGAAGCATTGCACAGAAGTGTGTGATGTCTGTCGTCATGATATCATGAAAGACTTTGTATGGCTTCATAGAATTAAGGCAAAAAAAGTTAAGCCATTTTCATTTAAATTAAAGTTAATGTAAGCCCAAAAGCATCACTTTTCTATTACTTTTAAAAATAACTTTAATTTAAAGTAAGGGGATTTTAAATTTTAAGCTAGAGTGTTTGACCCCTAACTTTTTTAGTTTAAAGTTAGTTTCTTGCCCTGCACAAAATTACCCATCGTCCATGTGATGGTCGTGTGCGTGGGCAGTGGGGGGACTCCGGGACGAGCGACGCCCTTTGAACTCCGACCCCGGGTGACCCCCGCCCCCGCCACGACCCCCGCGACCCCCACGCCGCTGCAACAAACAAACCACAATTATACACACTAATATAAAATCTCAGCAATTTTAATATGGTAGTAAATAAATAATAATTCAATTAATAAATAAATAAACAAATAAAATATAATAAATGCAGAAAAACTTGTAGAAAAATAAACTTTAAACACTGCTAAATTTCACACTATTTATTGAGAGAAAAACAGTGACTAAAGTCTGCCAAGAAAAGCTGCGCCACTTTATATACTTATTTTATTGGCATGACTTCTGCGACTACTTGCTGTACTCTTGATAGTCCAAACCTAATCTTTTCGTAACGAAATCACATGTTTGGTTTTCTCAAGTGGTGCAACTTTTTTTTGCCAGACTTAAGTGAGGCACACGAGTGCTAGCTGCTGTCAAAAAACACCTGTGCACTGACCGCTCCGCGAAAAGCCCCCCTTGGATGGAACCCCCTGGCGGCCCAGAAGGGTGGTCTCCCCCCGCCGGACAGTGCAGGCATCATGCCGAAGCCGTAGTCGATGGGGAAGCCACCATAGTCCCCGGCCAGCATGCCATAGGGGGGGTAGCCCGGGTAGCCCCCCCTGCCCCATGGGGCCAATGGGTATCCCCCACGCCCCCCACCCTCTTCGCCCCGACCCCCGCGACCCCCTCGGCCAAAGCGCGCCGCCACACTGCCCACCGAGGCTAGCTAAAACACAAACAAACGCATCCCTCACCTAAGATGGTAGTTCCACAGACAGATTTATACCTATGGATAAGGGTCCATTCATACTTACAGCCGTATATGTCCGTTCATACGGTAAGATTACCAAAAAATCACGCCATGATTTTTTTATGCACAATATTAGTGGCGTGACAAATTCGAATTTTGCCGGATATACGGACATACGGCTGTAAGTATGAATCGAGCCTGAAGAGTCTATAAAATTGCCAAACTAGACCACAAAACATGCAGAGCATTTTATAATTGGTGCAAAATTCCAATGTTAAGACTAGCTACCAAGTCAGCTTACTGAACTGTAAGCCAAAAGAATAGCTAGTCTTAACTTTGAATTCATACGTGATCAAAGCATGATAGTAGTCCGTTTTGAGTCTTGTTTCAAAAAATTGTAGCCATTTTTTTCCTACTTTACTGATTGCTCTGAAGCTTTGAATAATAGTATGTAAAAAATTGCGAATCTGAAACTACCACCTTAACCCTACAAAAGTCCTATAAAAAACAGCTACAGATGCAAAGAAGGCTAGTTTATGCGCCAAAATTCAATCTTCTACAACTGCCAAAGAACACGGTCGACGCTCAATATTGTTCTTCTTAATCAATAATAATTTCAATTTAAACATATTAAATTTCTCTGTTTTCCAAAAAAACACCTCACAGAAAATACACTTATCACGCGTCACCTCCTAAGACTAGCCGACTACATAACTTCACAAGTCCCAATAGGCTCGATTCATATTACTTACAGCCATATGTCCGTTAAGCTGGCAAAATTACGAACTAATCACGCCACTAATGCTGCACTAGTGCTTACGATCAGATAACAGCGTGATTATTTCGTGATTGTGCCGGCTGACCGAACATCTGTAAGTATGAATCTGAGTCTGACAGGGGGGGGGGTGGACTGACCTGTGGCGAGAGTCGTCCCCCCTGGGCTCCGGGCCTGCCCCTGCCCCTGTGCTGCTTCTCCAGATTGGCCCCCCACTGGCCCACGACCACACCTGCAATTTCCAACTGACCACCTCTATCTAGCAGATCCCGGCGACCTACAAGCACGCTTTCGCTACATTTTCCAAAAAGGGCCACTTCTGCTCTGATTCCCAGAAGTCTGCTTCCCGGGTACTCCATCTGGTGCTTGTCTAAAATTCTCTCTTTAAAAGCTAGCTACCACGATGGCTAACAAACCAGTAAGCCAACGTGCTAGCTAGCTAGTTTTATCTTGCTGTTTTTAAGCAAAACAAAATTTGTGCATTTTTGAATCGAGTCTCAGAAAATCTTTGCCCCTTTCTATTCCATTAGTTACTTAAAAACTTTCACAGAAATCCAACACAATGAACAGTCAAAATTGTTATATTGAAACTAATTTCAGCGAACAAAAATACTGCCAGTCAGAAAAAATTGCAATGTGGTCACAGTCTACAAAAGTTTCCGTGATTTTGGTATTCCTCCATACCCACCCCTTTCACAGTTTATGTGAAATAGAAACACAAAAGCTTTCCGTATACGAAAATAGTGAGACTCCATGACACTAAAAAAACTTTTTGTACCACAACAAAAATGTAAAAAACAACTACTCCATGACACTAAAAAAATTTTATAAACCACAACAGATCTAAAAACAACTACAATCTTCAGCCTAAAAATATTTTTCACCATAATAATAAACCACACTCTTACCATTCATATTTATTACTATAAACTATAAACTACAAAACAAAATACAAAACACAAACAAGTAAGAAAACATCAAACTCAATCTTGATCACAAATTAAGTTAAATACTCAGCCCATTCCCCACCCCCCAAAAAAATCCAAAAGTCCTACCAGGCATACCGCGTCCCCGGGGCGCCATGTGCATCCGGCTGAGGCCAGGGGGTGGCATGCCATAGCCGCCGCGCTGGGGGGGACCGCCCATGTGCGGATGGAGATGGGGCGGGAACGGGCCCCCGCCGCGCATGGCCGGGTGGAGCCAGGCAGGCACCGGACCCCCCCTCGGGCCCCCCTGGTGCTGCGCGAACAGCCCTTCCAGTCCTTCCAGCACGGCCTGCCGCATGCGCTCCACACGACCCACTTGGTCCATCTACAAACACAAAAGGATCATCTTGGAGCAAGCCCCTAAAGCCCAGTTCATACTTGTCCTTAAGGACACAGGGACAGGGACAAGGACAAATTTGGGTCAGCTGCTGTGAAAAATTGACAAACGCTTTCGAGCTACATAATTATTTGTAAACGGTCTAAAAGTAACCTCAACTTACTATCGACTTGCAAAAACTTGCCATATTTGGAAATGCAGTTGTTCTGAAATCGCTTAGGGACAAAATGATAGGGACAAGGATAAGGACAAGTACGAACCGGGCTTAAGCTTGGCTCATACCAAGAGTACATAATAGGAGATACCAACAGTACTTCCTAGTAATATGAACTCTTGGTCATACTAATGTCCTAACTCCTAGTCCTAAGGGAAAAATTATTGGTCCAAATGTTGAAAGCAAGAGGAGACTCTAGTTTAGAAAGAAAGAAAGAAATGAAGGCGCCGAAAATCAAATCCGGGCCGCTTGCGTCGACGACAAGAATGCTAACTAACTAACGACTAACTACTACACCACGGCACCCAAGTCTGGTAGGCCCTATTTTGTCAATTACAATTTACAACAGTCTCCACCCTTCGAACATCGTTGCGGTCGATAATCACGCTCCCGGGCACAACTACCATAATTTTCAGCCGTCTAATTAAACATAGGGAAATAAATTGCCAGCTTACGTCACCGCCGCAAATATCGGACAGCCTGCGTTTCTTTTCGGCAATGTCGAGCTTGTTCTGGAATAGTTTCCCGTCAAAGAACAGCCAGGGGCAGCTCATGACCCACGGAATAGGGGCGCCACAAGCGTCGTTGGCAAATAGAGCGTGCTCCACACCCTAAAACAATAGTGTTCACGGGTTACGGACAAGCATTAGTCGGAGTTACGCCTAGGGTGGATTTCACCAAGGTGGTTTTTAAAAACCATGGTTTTACGTACGTTTTTATATGATTTGCACATAATTTCATTACGAAATATCGCCTGATTCGTTACGAATTTCGTCGATTTTCAAAAACCATGGTTTTTGCTCAGTTGAAATTTCAAACCTGCAGCATAGCAGGTTTTTCTTCTGCTGAAATTTCAACTGAGCAAAAACCATGGTTTTAGAAAATCTACGAAATTCGTAGCGAATCATTCGATATTTCGTATTGAAATTATGTGCAAATCATATACAAACGTACGTAAAACCATGGTTTTTAAAAACCACCGTGGTGAAATCCACCCCTAAAGTCTGACAAAAAAAGGATGCGCCTCTTACTTAGTTTAGTGGCATGACTTCTGCGACTACTTTCAGTACGCTTGATAGTCAAATTCTATTCTTGCCGTAACGAAATCACATGTTTCGTTTTCTCAGGCGGTGGAACCTATTTTTTGTCAGACTTTATGTCCGTATGCCAAAAAGTTTGCTCAGCAATTTTCAAATTAAAAATGCAAGGCTCTCAACAGTCAAATTTTTATAATACACTAGCCCAACAGATGTCTATGAACGCGCAAAAGATCATGGGTGTATACTTGTATACTACACGTTTTTCTGTACTGGCGGCTGTCGTGGCTGACATTTCCTTACTGACGCGGACAAGTACGCACTGATGACGCAATATTAT
>JASANF010016078.1:0-51809 GCA_030248245.1 Trissonchulus sp. WLG1_4
TATTTATAGTTGAGGTTGCATCTAGATAAAATTCTTACAATCTACTGGATTGCTAAATACTTAGCTATAATAGTATTTATTGGCTTTGGCTCATTCAGCTAAGTTGACACTTTTGCTACCGCTTGCACTAACAGTGATAATTATTTGTTTTTTTTAAAACAATGTATCGCACCCTATTTAAAACAGGTATGTATATATACACGACGCATTTGATCGATTTGACCGCAAGTATGAATCGGAGTTAGCTTAAAACAGATCCTCAAAATTTGATTGAAAAAATTATTCCAATTTTGAACCTCATTACAGGTATGACACAAATGAAGCATTCAATAATTTAAAGTAATAGTCAGTTCGCTAAATGCCACGGAACAACTGTCAAAAACTTCACTACTCGAAACAATCAGCTATCAGCCTAGATTGTTGCGAAGTTCTCCTCTAATCAGGGTTTCCCATTGTTGTCTTCTAAATAATCGTCCTTTGAACTTATGTTGTGCGCTTCTGTTTCTCTCATCTATTTTCCACATGTAGAGACTTCTGCAAACTCTTCACGCGGAATATTATCTTTTTCAACAATATTTGGCCTTCTAGGTGCCACTGTTTAGCAAAGATTAATTGTAGTAAATTTTTCCTGTCGGCATCGCAATGCCGACAGGTTTTTACGCTGCTTCTTGCAGTGTACTTTGCGCGCGTTTTTGATTAATTGGCAGTCGAACTTTTGTTATTCTAGCCGGCATTGTTGTCAATTTGTTTTGTTAATCGTCAAGTTTGATAAACTAAATATACATACAGTGGCGTTGCCAGGAAACGATTTCGAAAGAAATAGCTTTTAGATGTTTTGAAATGCGTTAAAACGCACTTAATCGAAATTTTAACGCAAAAAACGACTCATTAACATATTTTGTTTAAACACCATTTTTGACCAGAGTGGCATCAAAACTAAAATTGAAGCTTTAAAAACCAAAAATTCTAAAACTGGTTGGCCGGAAGCAAATAAGCTAACAATTTTGAAAACTTTAAGGGTGGCTTTCCCAAAAGTGGTTTAACTAAACCATGGTTTTACGCACGTTTTTATTTTTATTTTTTTCACAGCTGCGGTGTCGCTCGGAAACGACTCAAACCCGTGGCTTGCCAGCAGGCGTTGCTTCTTTAACATATTATGTGTATATGTGTATGTTTGCCTGGCTGTGGGGGCCACCAAGTAATCCGAGGTTTACGCGGGAGGAGCAGGAGGCCTGGTTTTACTGGCGGTTCCGTGTCGCCTACCCCAGTAACAAGATTCCGATGTGCCATTATACTAGGACAGGTTACGTTCCTATTGTTAGCCCCCTTTTCATGTTTCTGATTAGGCTTGGCTGTCTGTTGCCGGAGTGTGAGCTTGGGCTATCTTGTGACTGGGGCTCTCCTAGCAAGCCTTTTGGCCTTGGCGCAAGCAACTGAAATCAGGGGAATCACAAACGTTTTGTGTTTGTGTAGCATTCTTTTATATAATAAAGAATTCAAAACTTACTCGAAAATCACGACAGTGTCTGCTTTTGTCGTAGTCTCAGTACTCACCGTTTGTTTAGTTCTTAGGGACGTGCCGGAAATTATTTTGGGTTGTACCGAATCAAGTTTGAGCTAAGCATAAGCTCTCAGAATGTGTCAATTATTTTATCAATAATATTATTTATACTAGTCTAGTATAAGTAATTCTTTAAACTGTTAATGGCGGCGATCGGCTCATTGAAGATCCTCTGTGGTTAATAAAAATTTCAGTTGAAAATAATTAATGAAGTTAGGACAGCAAATTAATATAATGGAAGTGAAGTTTAGCTAAGAATCTTCGCAGTGGAGCAGTTTTTTTGCACACAAGAAAACTTTATATAGTACATATGCAGATATGCAGAAGTTGCATACATTTTATCGCGTAGACGTAAACGCGAAAGAGACCTTGGACATGTAAAAGGCACTAATATCTAGAACTTACTTTCTAGGCATGTGAAAGCAGAAGTGACATTATGTTTAAATTTTTGTGATTTATCTTAGTCTATGGGCCTCTTTATCATATGGTTAACGCGTGGTTAAATTAACCACGTTGTCTTTATCATATGTCCTAGTATAATGGGACATCGGAATCTTGTGACTGGGGTAGGCGACACGGGACCGCCAGTAAAACCAGGCCTCCTGCTTCTCCCGCGTAAACCTCGGATTACTTGGTGGCCCCCCACCATGGGTAGTCCTATCCATGGGTAGTCCTATGGGTCCTATGGTAATGGGTAGTCCTCTTGGCCTTCTTAGACTGAGGACAACTTGAGTCGTTTCCGAGCGACACCGCAGCTGTGACCACTTTTGGGAAAGCCACCTTTAAAGTTTTCAAAATTGTTAGCTTATTTGTTTCCGGCCAACCAGTTTTGGAATTTTCGGTTTTTTAAGCTTCAATTTTAGTTTTGATGCCACTCTGGTCAAAAATGGTGTTTGAACGAAATATGCTAATGAGTCGTTTTTTGCGTTAAAATTTTGATTAAGGTGGCGCTCAGGGAAACGGACTTGGCGTTTAATGGCGTTTAATTTTTTTCAGCGACATTTTTTACCATAATGTCTTGAAAGAAAGTTGTTCAAAATGAAAATAGCTTTCATTTGGTGTGCATATTGTGATAAAACTTTTTTAAATGTTTTGGACAATTTTGTAGCCGTAGCAAAAAAAATTTTGTTTCCATATAAAAATGATTACTCATATTATTGAAATATGCGGTTTCTTAGCTTTAAATTGATGTATTAAACTTAATAATACGTTGAAGTTTTGCTGAGTTATTTAGCCGTAAAAATAGCAAATCCAAATTGAAAAACCTACAAAGCTGATAAATCTTCGAAAATGTTAAATTTTTGATTTAATTTCTTAAAAAATTGAGTATGGCTTTTTGTCACTTTTTCAACGGAAATATGCAGTCCTAAGAAAGGTCTAATTTTTGAAAATGTGAAACGTGTGGGCAAACCTTACATTTTTGCGTAGCGAAATCGACTACTTTTTTTGGACCTGGGTCCCAGCTGGCGTTTGCGATTGAGTTGAAAATTTGCACAATGAAAAAAAGATTATAAATGCAGACGTGAAAGTTTTTCGATTATCAAATTTTGGCCCGCAGCACTTTTTCTAGTCGCTCAAACAAGACTGATTTTTGAAAACTCAATTTTTTGCAAAATCAAAGATAAAAATGAAAAATCGAAGATCAATCACGTCTAGATTTTTGAGAGATCTTTCTATTGATACCAAGATCATCAAAATCGGTTGAAGTTTCGCTGAGCTAGGTCAAAAACAAAATTAGTGTGAATAGGAAATTCGACATGGTCATAAAATTTGACACATTCATATTAAAGTGCTGAACTGTATTGTAAATAGGTTTTTTTGATGTCTCTTTGATATACAATTAAAGTGGTATTGCTATTTATTGCATGAGCTGAGAGCCAAACATGAGTTTTGTTGCTGAGCGCAACCTTAAGTGCGTTTTACCTCATTTCAAAACATCTAAATGTTATTTCTTTTGAAATTGTTTCCTGGCTACGCCACTGGCTGTATGTATATTTAGTTTATCAAACTTGACGATTAACAGAACAAATTGACAACTATGCCGGCTAGAATTACAAAAGTTCGACTGCTAATTAATCAAAATGTCAAAACGCGCGCAAAGTACACTGCAAGAAGCAGCGTAAAAACTTTTCGGCATTGGGATGCCGACAGGAAAAATGTACTACAATTGATTTCTACTAGACAGTTGCAGCTAGAAGGCCGAATATTGGTGAAAAAGATAATATTCGGCGTGAAGAGTTTGCAGAAGTATCTACATGTGAAAATAATGAAGAAACAGAAGCGCCTGATCTTATTTCAACCGACGATTATTTAGAAGACAACAATGGGAAACCCTGATCAAGAACTTCGCAACAATCTAGCTGATAGTGATTGTTTCGAGTAGTGAAGTTTTTGACAGTTGTTCCGTGGCATTTAAGCTAAACTTCGATTCATACTTGCGATCAAATCGATCAAATGCGTCGTGTATATTTACATACCGGTTCGGTATAAATAGGTGCCATACATTGTTTTTAAAAATAAAAAAAAACAATAATCACTGTTAGTGCAAGCGGTAGCAAAAGTGTCACTTAGCTGAATGAGCCAAAGCCAATAGTATTATAGCTAAGTATTTAGCAATCCAGTAGTTTGTAAGAATTTTATCTAGATGCAACCTCAACTATAAATAAAGCATTTGTTTCTGGATAAAACAATTAAAGACTGCTAAAGTCAATTCGTTGCTTGTAATTACCATATTTATGGCATTTTTTGGATTATAGTCTTTTGCGCTGCTAGTGATGTAAAAGCCACCGAAATTAAACTATTAACAGACAAAAAGCAACGTATTGGTTTAAATTATACATCGGTGAAAAGTACTGTAGTGGCACTCATGCTTGGTATAATGACAATACATTGAGAAATTAGTCACTTTGTTGTCCGACCATGGTCCAAAAAAGGACAAATTTCACTATGACCCAGCGTCGGCAGCAACTTTATACTTTGCAAGCACAAACTTGATATAAAAGGCTTTATTTAAAGGCTAGCTTTAGAGGCGCCGCGCCGAGATCTTTTGCAATATAATCAAATGTGTTCAATTTTAACTCTTCTAAATTTTAATTCTAAATCTTCTTCTGTGGTGGAACCTTCTTATGGCATAAACAAAACCATATAAATTAGTAACATATGTAAAACAGTACAATTGCTGGAACGCCAGTAGACAATTTTTAGTTTTTAGGGGTACCTATATTATTACATATGTCAGTAAAACTGAAATCGGAAGATGTAGAATTTTTCTTGGCCAGAGCTAGGTCGATTTGTCCAGATTATAGTCAACTTCTTATCATGTGATATCAAGTTCATAATGTCAAGCATGGGAATGCTTTGAACTTTGACAAGATACATAATAACGTTCTCAAGCAAGATAATATTTTTTCTTAAACTGACGCGTTCGATGGAATTGTTGAATTTCTTACCCAATGAAAAAAATCGAGATAGAACACAGCTATGTTAGAATTCTTGCGTATAAGATTGTATTTTTACCTTACAATACCGAATGCTAGCCTAATGCACATCAGTTAAAATGTCTGACCAAAAATTGCTGAAGCCTAAGACAGAACAAGTGGCGTGACTTTTGTGACAAGTCGTATACCCCTCATGCTTGTAATTCCTTCTTTCCCTAATAAAATTATGTGTTACTGTTTGTCTCAGGCTTCAGCAGTTTTTGGTCAAATCTTAATATGGGTAGGCTCTATAATCGAATATCTTCTGCAGCATATTACTGTTGGTTTTCATCCTTTGTATTGCTGAAAATTTAACCGCTCTGTCACACTGACTTTTTTAAAATGAATACTGCCGTACCTAACAAACCTGCGCCATTTTGCTATCAAATCATAATTCTGACGCTTATCTTAGGAGACATGCGCGTTAACAGCACAACTACAGAGCCTCCTAGGCTATGTAATATGAAACTTTTTGAAATTTTCAAATACTTAGTTTTTACACTTCAAATAGCTTTCAAGAATCAATATCTAAGATAAATTGCTTTTTTTTGTCATACATTGTTAGTTTTTGACTCTGAGTGAACTTTAAAGTTGAAATCGATATAATTTAATTACTCTGTTGTAGTAGTCTGACTGAATAAAACTACACAATTCCAGTTTATATCTGCCTTTATTATTACATGTTAAATATGTTTAAATTTTAGAACCGAGAAAATACGTCAGCACTTTGCTAACGTAGATTTAAAATACATACCAAAACAACTTTCTCTGATAATGAAAGTAAACGGTTTTGCCATGTCAGAAGCTCACAAACTGATATTGCTTAATTCTTCATTTATGATCGAAGGAATATTGTTAATCGCTGTAAATACAATAATCATCATTGCAGTTGCTGTGAAAAAGGAGTTACACAGAAAAGAGTACATAAACATAGTTGGTCTTGCTGTTGGAGACTTATTAATGGGATTGAGCCAGTTTTTAAATGGTTTAACAAGACTTTATTTATTCAAAATTGATGTAATAAACAATCCACTCAACCCAAGAGAATGTTTGAAACGACCGATGTTTCATTTTTCCCGTTAAGTGGGTTTGTGGTCCCGAGTTTGGTTTGTTCAATTTTGGAACTTTTTGGCGTAAAAACACAGCAAAATATTTTTCTAAATTTAACAGTGAAAAATAACGGTGACACTTCTGTAAAAGGCACAAAAGTGAAGCAGTAATTAACAAACATTAAATTGTTGTCGTCTCAAACCCTGGTGCATTTTGTCACAGTAAAAAATAACGATAAACAGAATTTATAGTAATAATGATGTTTCTACCACTGAATTAAATAATGCATCATGTGCAATTCCACATGATACATAAATAAAAAATAAATGTTTCAGTGTCATTGTCATATTTTGGCTTTTAACCATTGCCAAGTTTTGCACGATAGGTACCTGTACAATTGTTTGTGGTGATTTGTTATTATTCTCATACTATATATGTTTAAAGATAAATTACATTGCTAGATACAATCACCAGGGGTTTCAAACCTGTCGGTAAGCCACTATTTAAGCTTGTCTCTGATGTTTACGTTTGCATGCTGTAACATGTGAGCTCTAATTTAGACGGATTGCATGTTTACCTGTAAACAGAATTTCAGCTAATATTAACTTAAAATTACGAATGATGTAACAAAAGGCAATTTCGAAAGGAAAATGTGACGTAAAATGTTGCAAAGTGTTTAACGAATCAGGCAAAATTTTTAAATGAAATTATGTGCTAAACATCTGAAAGCGTACGTAAAATTATGGTTTTATAAAACCACGTTTGTGATATTTACCCGTAGGTTCTAACACACATCAATAGTTCACATCGGCTTTTTTTCTGTTGGGCCACAGCCCATCAGGTCTTTAATTCTGATTCTAGAATCTTAGTGTAGTGTCAACCTTAATGTGTTGATGTACGGAGTGTGTTCTACACCATTCGTTTTGTAGATTTGCATTTGTCACCAACTAAAACCTTGAATATTCACTGACTCGCCTTATTATGTGTTGTAACTGAGAAGGCTGTCACTGTTGACAATTCCACGAAACGAAATAGTCTGTTTTTCATCTAGTATTCATCTTTATGTTTACATAAATTTTATCTTCGATCTTTCCAGTTCTAATGGAACACGTTGCCAAATTGTTGGATATTATACACACACAATAGGGCTTACATATTTCATATAGTAAACCAAGCGGATAAACATTTCCAATCTTTAAATTGTCTAAGTCGTAACTTTAGCTTCTTTTCGTGTAGAGCGTTGGTTTGACCGGCAAAAAGGGCGGTCTTTAAATTGTTTTTAGCCAAAACAGAAAATCTGTGAGAGAAGCACGTGCGGCGCAAGTTTGGGGGACTGTGTCTGAGAAGCACGCACGCATTTTATTCTGGGAATTTCCCCTGCTTTTATAATGTTTTTATTATAAATTCTACTACTGTCCTGTAGCCTTCATATTTCGTTGCCTTTTATCTCAATAAAGTGATTTTTTATAAAGGATTGTTATAGAGGCTGCTAGTGCAGTGCAATTAGTCTGCATTTAGTTTTAGTCAAGCCCTGTAGGCTTTGTGGTTTCGCCTTGACGTTTGTGGTGGAACGGACCTGTCCGTTGAGTGATTTCCAGGCGACTGTTTAGTAAAACCTAGCTCGAAACTAGGCGTTATTCGCTATTTCGGAGGGCTTGGGCACACGGTGTATTTTGCCCTATTTGCACTCTTAGAAGTATCCCATAAGTCCCCGGTTCAGGAAATAAAACTTGTGCAGGGGTTCTTAAACTGCAAAAATTTGTTAAATATAACCCACTAGGAATCGCAAAAGTCACATCATGATTACGAACCAAATAAACTAACCAGATTTAGCAGATTTCTGCAATGCAATGCTTTGAATAAATTTACAATTCTATTTATAATTGACAACGAAGGACTTCTTAGTGCTTACTTGAAATGATATCAAAACAGACGAAGTTAAAATCAAAGTTTCATAAGTAAAAATAGCTTTAGTGATTAAACTTTACTTAATGACCAGAGGGTAGTTTCATAAGGCATGGTAGTAACTGTTATGCGATTAAATAGTTAAATCAACTAACAAATCTATTCATTATTTTTACGCGGCGGCCTCAGCCGCCGCGTATACACAACATTAGGGCAGTGTCTGTAACGAAGAAAAATCTCAGGTCCTGCCTTCAGTGTTGTTGTAGCTTGTGCACATGCACAGTTACATCAGGCTTGTGCAATCAGCGAGAAACCGGTTTCGCTCAGCGCTGATTATTATTATTGATTATTGTTGATAGTATGATTATGCACATTTCGACTGCTGGCAGTCACAATGAACTTCAACTGAGCGGCGTGGCTTGCGGTGATACCACATAACTGTGACCAATGCCAAAAGTTTAGCCGCACAAAATCGAGAAAGTTTACAAAAATTGAAAGACTAGCATCAAAAAAATTATTTTCATTAAAGACTGACCAAAACTCCTACTGAAGCGTTTATGTGCTTAATATAAGTACAAAGTCAATTTTCTGATTAGCATAAAATGTTTGAGATTTACACATATCAAGTTCATTGTCTCGTTCATGCGTAGTCACTCTGAGACTGTTCTTGATAGTCTTGGTGAGAATGTAATCAATCTATTCATGTATTTCTGCTCGCTTTTAAATAATTTGAAAGTGCAAAACGTGACAAAGCTGAAATAGTTGAAGTCTTGAGTACGTACTATGTATTATTTAAGTAAGTTCGTATCTGTACTTGAGGCAGTAGTGGAAGTGAAACCTCAGTGCAAGTGCGTCATCATAACTGAGTATCCGTGAGATTCCCGGTTTGAATGCTCATTCCGCTACCATGAGGCATGAAATACGGTCTATAAACGGCCCGAACGTAATATTTCATAAGCGGGTTTTTGTCTGAACCACCTCGGAAGAAGACGAAATTGCCCTTACCTTTTACATAGTTTCACTTTGAAAAATGCCGCGTTATCTGTTCCATTGGAACAGTAAGCTATTTGAAATTACTTTTGACTTTATACACAGTTTAAAGTATTTAAGTCATCTTTACAAAGTATGTTTGATATAAAAACTGGCTACTAGGAAGACGTACTTGTTAATTGAGATTTTAAATGAGCGCACCCTGAGCATGAAAATCAAAGCTGCGATTGTGCAGCTAGGCATCTAATTGTGCGAGCGCGTGTGCGTGCACATTCCATGCGGTTTCCAGCGAGAGCATATAATTTTATGTGAGAACTTTATGGCAGAACTTATGGGAAGGTTATATGAAGATATATATATTGAAGATATCTATAACACTTTATGTATTTCTCGTAACCTTTTCATAAGTTCTCCCATGAATTTATGTAAGACTTTATGTGAAGACTTATGTAAAGCTTCTTGAAACTACCCCCAGAAACCTTTAGACTGACATTATGCAGTCTTAGTGGTTGCAAAAAAGTACCCTTTTTTATAAAAAAGAATCAGGTAAGTGCACTTTGTTTGGCTGGACCTACAGGTTTACAATGGCCTCTGGCCAATGTTTTTGAAAATGAATGATTTATGCTTACTGAAAGTTTTGTCGCAGATTGGGAGTAGTTGTTGACGTCTGTTTAGGAATAGAAAACCCTCATACTTTTCTAATGTGAGTATTTGAATTCCTGAACTGCAACCAAATTCAGGAATTGTGATGTGGAACAAACATTGAAATTAAAAAGACCAGTTTCTTTAAAGGCCTATTTACGAGGGCGCATTTTGCTCCATGGCGTACGCCATGGCGCATGAGCGGGTGCATTCTATTTTCTCACTGCCTGCTGCACTATTTCACACAATGCAGTAGGCATGTGTGCGTGTGCGTCCGCTCATGCGCCCGCTAATGCGCCCTCGTGTGAATAGGCCTTAAAAAACTATTCATGTGTTTTGAAAACTGCAGTTCCGAAATAACCACGTGATTCTGAACATAATCAAATCACAAAATATGGCATAGTTTTATGTAGTTTACTGTTTGTTTATCTACTTGCACCTGTTCGGAATTACAAAGTTTTATGTGAGCGTTCGTTTTTCCATAACTTAAATCATTATATACTCAATATACTCAAAATTCTTATTAGTAAATAACTATACTTGTTTAGTTATTTAGTAATAATTTATACTTGTGTATGCAATATATTATATCATGTACCTAGTAGTCAACAAAATTTGCAGAACCCAATTGACGTTAGAATCTTATCAACTTCTGATAATTTCTGTGTACATTTAAGTCCCACTAAACAGAACACGGCTCATTTTGTCTAAAAATGTTGCAAACGGAAATGATACAGCAAAAATACTTATCAGTATAGTATGATTTTATTTTTTAACAAAGCTTCAAGGTGGGTTCAAACTATATTGGTGGATTTCACAGCGATGGTTTTACTAAACCATGGTTCTACGTATGTTTTTATATGATTTGCACTTAATTATATTAGAAATATTGCCTGATTTGTTACAAATTTCGTATATTTTTTTAAATCATTAAAATGGTTATGGCGCAGTTGAAGTTTGAGACCTACAGTTCAGCAGGTCTCTGTTTTGCTGAAATTCCAGCTGAGCTAAAACCATGGTTTAAAAAATTGATCGGATTCGTAACAAATCAGGCTATATTTTGTAATTAAATTACGTGCAATTCATATAAGAACGTAAGTAAAAACATGGTTTATTAAAACTATCTACGTATGTGAAATCCACCCTAATGATTTTGATGCAGTTTTGTCAAGGGTCGATCGCCTAAAACTGATGGTCCAATTACAGTCGGCAACAAATTGTAGCCACTTGACTAGTTTTATTGTGTTTATAAAATACAATTTAAGGCTAGTACCAGTTTGTTGTTTTTTATTAATTGGCACCTTCTCGCGGTCATCACAGAGTTGATGCAGGTGTTAGTTGTTCAAGTGTTAGTATGTTGTCAACTGCACAACAGTAATGAATTAACTTTAATTTATTTCAATTACTTTAATTTTAGATGATTTTAATAGTTGTCTAAGAGACTTATCAGTGATGGTGCAAAAACGTAACAAATATTGCTACTGTATCTGTCAGTCCAGTAAAAAAGTGAAGAGTATCAAATCATATTATGACTTGTGAGCAAGCATACTGTGCTAAGCCTGGTTCATGCTCGTCCTTAAGCCCCTAGGTGTCCTTCTCCTGTTTCCTTATGGTTTGTCCTTGTCCTTAAGAAATGACCCTAAAGTTTATAAGGAATGTCCTTGTCCCTGTCCTGAGGGGTGATTGATTCGTACTGTAGAACCGTGTTCGAACTGTAGCACTTGTAGTAGATACTGTACGACACAACTGTCCTGTACTGTCAACACAACATACAATAACGTATCAGATCACACACGAGTTTTTCATATCGTCACATCACATCAATTTCACGAGTGTCACAGTACACCTTCAGGACAAAAACAGTTTTTTCTCACATGAACTAACGCTCAAACGTCATTGGATCAAACAGTAATCAACCTTGCTTACGGACATAGGGACGGTCCTTATGGCTTTTTAAGGATGGACAAAAACATATACAATATATTACAAAATTGTATTTTATTACGTACTATCAAGAGTACATAATAGGAAGAGTATGACACTCTTCCTATTATGCCTAGCAGCGCGCGTCCAATGCGCAGCGCGAAATAGGCCTTTTATGTACGGTTTTGAGGGGGGGGTACCCCCCCCTCAACTGAAGACGGGGTGCTGAGTTGAGGGGGGGTACCCCCCCCCTCAGTTGAGCACGGGGTCTTCAGTTGAGGGGGGGGTACCCCCCCCTCAAAACCGTACATAAAAGGCCTATTTCGCGCTGCGCATTGGACGCACGCCCGTAGGCATAATAGGAAGAGTGTCATACTCTTCCTATTATGTACTCTTGGTACTATGTAACAGGAAGAATATGAAGTACATCCTTATTTTAGAGTAAAACTTTATTAAAGTATTTTAAAGTTTCGTAACACTTTGAAGATAACCGGCAAGTTTTCAAAATTTTTAATTAAAATATTCAGTGCCGCGCTGACTTCCCATTTAACATTCTTCCGATATTTTAGTATACGTAAGGGTTTAGCCCAAATATGTGCTGACTTTGAACAATTATATTTGCTGCAAAAAAATCTTGGAGCAAAAATTAGAAAATCGCTAAATTTATAAGTGTTTGTTGTTTATGCTGAGGTAAACCTAATGGAGTATAAAAAATTAATAATAAATAATTACTCGAACCCTAGATTACATTTTCAGAAAACACATACAAACATAAGACCAGCTATTAATTTACTTTTAAAGCCACAGAGTAATACGCCACCAAAGTTTGCTGGATATTCAAGAATAATTTTAAAAACTATAACATACGTAAAGAATGGACAAAGAGCAGGCAAAGTTTTATTTTGACTGTTAATAAACAGTTTATACGGATTAATATTGGTAGAAATTAAGTACCAATTAATATTGTGAAGTTTAATTTTAAACTTTTCGACACTTTTTTGCCTCTCCGATTTTCATCCACAAAAGTACGCATTGGCAGGGCATTGACCAACGGCAAGACGTCTGTAATTGTCTACTTTAATTTTCATAAATGTCAAAAGTTTCAACAACGAAAAGTTCGACCAGTAAACATCATTTTTCTAACAAAACACCCCCAAAACTAAGAAAGTGTTATGACAATGTACCTGAATAGCAAAAATGCTTGATATGAAGAGAAGAAGTTGCAGAATGAACACTACTTTTAAACTCAATATTCAGCATTGTAGCCGGTTATTTTATTGGAAATAGTTGAAAATTAGCTACACTAATTCTAATATCAACATTTTTGTATAGTAAAAAGTGATATTATAAGTTTGAGGACAATAATGTGCTGCACAAAGTTATTCTTGATATGAAATTGAAACAAAATTCACTGAAACCCAAGAATCCTTTTTTGGTGGTAGAGTGAGTCCTACTTATTTGTACTACAAGATAAAAACGTAGAACAAAACCGAATGTCAGCGCATAGTTTTGACTAAGTTTTGCTGTGTTTTACCTCTGCGAAAACTATTTTTGCCTATGTTGCCCGTCAAGTTGAATAACAGGTTACTTGTATAGAGCCTGTTGCAGCAGGAATAATACCGAAAACTGCAGTCACGCGAGACGATCAAGGAATAATTTGCGGAACATGGGTTGGCAAGAAATACACACAGCGGTTAAATTTGGATATGTTGTCAAGAATCAAGAAATTAAGCATCGGCGTATTGAACAAAAGAGTTGCGAACTTTTTAAAAATTTTATTAATGCTTTCCTGAAAATCAAAATAGAACCATCAGATTTTCCGACAACAATGACCACGGACGAGGACAAGCAAGATTGTATGGACAAGCTAAGAGAAGTAATTGTTTCGTTCTGAGGGGTCAATTGACATAATTACGTGATCTGAAATTTTGCTGCAAGCGTTCTTTCATACGATACTACTAACTTGTGTACTAAAGTTTTACTTGTATCAGCTTTTTCCTTCGTTCTGAGGTAACCCCTGATTCTCGCAGTGCCCCCCTAATACACAAGCTTACAGAAAGATTTTAAAGAAAAAAATTTTAAGTTCGCAATAAATTGCTGCCTGTTAAGCCCGGTTCATACTCGTCCTTAAGGACTGTCCCTGTCCTTAAGTTTTGTCCCTGTCCTTATAAAAGATTAATTCATACTTCCGAAGTGTCCTTTTCCTTTTCCCTGTCCCTAAGCTGCGATTGATTCATACTTGTCCCTAAGCAGCTTAGGGAATGTCCTTAAGCAGCCATAAGGACTGTCCCTATGTCCCTAAGCAATTTTGAGCAATGTTCTACTTTTTCCCTGTCCCTAAGCAACTCGGCCAATCAAAATACGGCAGTGACTACATGTGACACGAAGAACAGCCAATCACGGACGAACTCGACTACTAGTGAAAGAATGCCGTGGGCTTGTGTTGCGGTAATTATTCCATCGTTATTTTTGGGTTATTTAACACATTTTTACGTGAAAAATACTTGGTTTTCAATTTTTATACCAATCTGAAATATACTAAAAGTTTATAAAGATGTTTTAGAGTTCAAATTTACATGACCTGGTAGTCAAGTGGTTAAGATTTTTGCTTCTCAAACTATGTATCAGAGTTCGAATCCCATGTTCGAAATTTTGTCTTTTCTTTTTTTCAGCCTACAAATAGGTTTGATAACTTTTTCAAGGTACTTTAAACAAAACGCATTTTATCCAATGACGTTTGAGCATTAGTTCATGTGAGAAAGACTGTTCCCTTGTCCTCAAGGAGTATGAATCAATCACCTCTAAGGACAGGGACAAGGACATTCCCTATAGACTTTAGGGACATTTCTTAAGGACAGGGACAAAGCATAAGGACACAGGGACAAGGACACCTGGGGACAGGGACAACGCTTAGGGACGAGTATGAACCAGGCTTTAGTTGTCAGAATAATTTTTTTACTATACACTAATCTGTCAGCAGTGTCATTTCAAGACATCGGAGGTCAATAGAGCGAATTTATAAATGCATTGTTGAAATCACAATCTCATTATTTTATATTTTACCATTCTTTGTTTTTACGAAATTACATAATTTTGATGGGAAACTTTCAACGGTTAAATTTTTTTAACAAAACTTGGCGATTGTTCAGCTTGAATGCAAAATCAAATTAAAAAAACTGCTGTGCCTGTAATACCAGCCAAAAAATTTATCTGTTTTCAGGTTTAAATATCAGTTTCTCAAACTTGTAGTTTTCCAATATATTGCTAACTCATTTTTTAACGTTTAGTTGCACATTTTATTTAGTTTAGTTTAAAAGATTGCCATAAAATTGTTTTCTCTATTTAAATATTTAAGCTCAGGTGCAAGTTAAACTTGAGTCATTCTAAAAAAACCAGTGTCGGTGCATCAAAATTTAAAGAACCTTGTTTAATTAAAAACCTGTGCAAATAAGAATCACTAACACATCTCGAGAACAAATGACTTGAAGTGTGCAGGTGTTTGTTCGCGGGAAGGAAACACTCTCAGTGAATATAATATCCACGTTGTCAACAGAAAAGAGTGATTTTAAAAAAAACAGTGTAAAAAAGTCGATTTGAAATTCTTTTATTGTTTTGTGTTAGAGCCGAAGAGAAGATTTCTCAAAAGTAATTTTATAGACCCATGGTTTTGCGTATGTTTTTACATATTTAGCACATGAATTTATTACAAACATATCGCTTGATTTGTTACACGCTTTGGAGATTTTCTAGTCGAATTTGTTGTTAGATGTCTTGTGTTATAGAATTAGTATTTTAAAGTTATTGATAGTAGAAATTCGTTTTACAGATAAATAATCTATTTACAGATAAATAATCTAAATAATCAAAAACGTTTGCTCAATCTAAACATTGAGAATACATCTTAAAACATGTAAAAATTAGTGCAAAGCTACAACAGTATCTTAACGACAGGTTCGAAACAACTTTGGTGTAGGGATGTTTCAGTTAACTGATAACTGATAACTTTTTTAAAAAAGTTATCAGTTAGTAGTATTTGGCGTCTGTTTGGGACTACCAACCCTCATATATTTTACAACTGAGGGTTTGTAGTCCTATCCAGACGCCGCTTCACATAAACTAAATTAAGTTTCCAGAGTATCCAATAGTTCATGTGTATTTAGTCAACTAATAAAAAAACATGTGCAATGTAAAGTAATGTGCAAAGTTTATCGGTATTAAATTTTTGATAATTGCATACTATGCAGTGCAAAATTAAAGTAATGTTTGCATAGTAAAGTAAGAAAAATTCGCTTGCGTAAAGTGTATATTCAAGGTCCAGAACTTTATCAGCAAATGATAATGAGAGCGGGGACCAAGTGGTACATGATTACAATAAATAGGCCTGAAAGTTCACTTCAATTGTTGACTTTAAAATCAGCATGGTGTGCTGTTTCTTGAAATTAAAAATCGCCATACAAGCAGTTACGGCTCCAAGTCTGAACGCCTATTTCATACTGGATTCTTTCACTCTACAATTGCCACCTACTGCTAACCGTGAATTTTTTCTTCGGATCAGACCAAGTAAGTAAAAAAACTAATTTTGCTCTATAGAACTAAGTCGTAGAAATATCGACAGAAAACTATCTCAGACAAAGTAAATCAGACAGCTGTGATTTGGCGTCGCAACAATAATCTTTTTTTACAATTTATCCATGAGATAACTTGGCTTAGTGCAATTTTATCAAATGAAAACCTATTTTTAATACAATTTCGATAATAAAAAGCAGCAACATACACCAAAAAGTGAAAACTTTACTTTCAACTTTCCTGTCACAAAAATTTTACTGTCAGAGTTGAATGAAATTATTAGTAATGAATGAATTTGTAGGGGTTTCCGCCCCGGTTATGAATACATCCCATTTTTTAATAGAGAGGCTCGTACCAATTATGAATATTTGGCATCCTAGTTATATGCCCTCGTTGCTGCGTCTAATGCGGAGCGCAAAATAGCCCTTTTATGTACCTATTTGGAGGGGCGTACCCCCGACGGGCGTACCCCCTGCAAGTCCGTTTAGTCTGACTATAAACAGCTCGCTAAAATTTGAGTCTGTTTAATGCGGAGGTTTGGAATGGCATTTTTTTGGGATAATTCTTAAAACCGTGCAATCTGATTAAAATTACTTTTAATTTGGCAAAGGAATAGGCCATAAGAAAGGTTTTTCCCTGATGCCTACTCAACTAAAGGAGGTATGTACATACATAGGTAATCCCCTTTAGTTCAAGACAGTAGTGCACGCCCTCAGGTAACCTTTCCCCCCTCAGTGCAGCACATTCGTGGAGGACTCCAATAATGCTTGGACTGAGAGCGGTACCTCCTTAAAGCCGTACATAAAGGTGCTATTTTGCGCCCCGCATTAAACGCAGCCACAAGACCATAATGGGGCATAATATAATAAAATAAAACATAATTAAAATACAACCATTGGTCATTCACTCGATCGATTCGTCGCAAACTTTTTTAAAGCCACCCATTGTTTAACAGACTAATGTGCAGTGCACTTAGATCCGGATTTATATTATGATATTAACCTCCCTTCAATAAACATGCGTTGGAAATTTTTTCTTGTTCTTATTACCTACTTTTTTCTAGCTTCTCAGGTTCAATATAATATAGGCTCCTAACGTGAACTGACGCACTAGACTTGTATAGTAGAAAATATAATATACCTACAATACTATATATATAGCCTAATAAGAACTTATATCAAGAGTACATAATAGGATCCTATGATACATAATACATATACGATACGATACATAATATTATGTACTCTTGCTTATATTAACCCTGACTATTTTCATTAGATTAGCAGTTGAACAAGCATATGTTCTTTCTGTAGGAATTTTTTCATGTTTATAAAATATTTCTTAATTTTAACAAACGTACTTTGGCTCAAAGGGAACAGGCAAACTTTTTAGGCTTAGGCTTGGGCATATGCTTGGGTTTTACACAGAGAAAAAAGAAGTATTAAATTTTAAATAAATATTCATTTTTCAGCCATTCAATCATATGGTGTAAAGATCGTCAACAGCTACAGCTGTATGTATTTCCTATTAATTTTATAAGCAAAAGATGTCAAATGTTTATTGTTTATTAGTAAACTGAACAGTTTCTGAGTTTTTTTGTAGAAAATAAACTGCTGTGCAAAAAACTTTTATCTTTTTACGCTATAGTCTAACAAATACTATTACTATGTAAATTCCTACATAACAAAACAATTTTGAGATATGAACTCAACTATGCAATTTAAGCGTACTGCTAACGATTTACTTTTATGTTGTAGTGAAACGGCAATTGTCTATACTGACCAGATGTCTCAATAATGTGTCGAATTTATTGAATATACCAATGAGCCGGATTAAGTTAATTTGGCCAGACCCCATGAAAACCTTGCTAAATCTTTATTTAAAGGTTTGCTACGTTGATGGCGTGTGAATATATTTTTACATATATTAAACATACATAGTATATTAAAAATTTATGTATCATAATGCATTTACTTTTAAAAATGTATGTATCATAATGCGTTTACTTTTTGTATTTATAACGTTTACAAGGATACACACAAAATACAGTACATGAGCACAGTGTTTAGCAGATAACTGTTTATGAAGTGTATAGTATTGATACAAACAGGTATTATTGCAAGAGTTTATTTATAGTCAGGAATGAGCATAGTAACACACACAAATTGTGGAATGCATAAATGTAATCTTAACTTAATTCAACTTAAGCAGAGTCTACGGGGACAAATTCAAACTTATGTATTACGTGCAGAATTTTTTCGGTACGATGTTCGATTTTTCTAAAACAGAACGTCTTAGAATGTTTATAACGTTAGACTGGCTTTATGCATCCTACACATTATTGATTGACAATATAATAACAATTGTTGCAGGCTAATTTGCCGTTTGGGTCTACTGTCGAAGCTATTTTTGGATCCGATGAAGATCAAGATGATATTGAAGATTTTAGCGAACTTTAAAAAATGCTTGCGATGCTGGACGTACTAAAGTCTGACAAAAAATAGATAGATAAGCCACTTGCTTATTTTACTGGCATGACTTGTGTGACTACTTGCTGTACTCTTGATAGTCAAAATCTCTTTTGGAACGAAATCACATGTTTCGTTTCTCAAGTAGTACAATTAATTTTTGTCAGACTTAAGTCTGTTCAAAATTTGAGTTTGATCTGTGTCAAATATGTAATTTAACGTGTGGAATAAAAAAGTAGTGATTTTTAGAAAAACTATGTTTTTTATTAAAAGTAACGAACATATATGTTAACCAATTTGACATCTTGTGCTAAAGCTTTATAAACAACTGAAAACAACGCCAACTGATTTATTTTACGTTGCAAGTTACTCGAAGAATATTTGCGTTCAACTGGAAGGACAAGTGCATGTTTCATACTGGCAATCAATATAAAATTTCCACACTTAGTCCAGACACTCTAACTAGCTGTACTTGCCGGCAATTAAAAAAATTAGTGTTTTTATTAAAAAATGGAAAAAATATTTGTGGACTAAATATATAAATATTTGTGGTTTTTTATTTTTTTATTCAGACCAAAAGCTGTGACAACCCTTGACTCAAAAATTTCGAAAGCTTTAAGATTTTACCTGCACACTGCAAGAACATTTATAGCTGGAACTACAGGTTCGACAGTGTACTAAAACTTTATTATTCCAAACTATTTTACGGACAACTGACACTAAATATACATAGCAGAAAATCACAAGTACATACTAATACATTAATTACCTACAAATGTATTGTTTATTTTCGAAAAAAATGCTCTTCAGTAATCAGCTTGTGAAATTTCGTGTTGTAGCTCCGTCAAGGGAAGCATATGAAACAACTTTTTCTTGCCCTGTGACTTGCTGTGACTATTCATTAAAACAAAAAAACAAAAAATTTGATATGTGTTTAAATTACACAAACTACAATACTAACAAGCTGTCATAAACAAATTATCTAATAAAAATCGAATAGTACATACCAGTGTGCTCTTTTTGCTTGGTACGAAAAAGATAGCGAAGCGTGCATATATTTTCCTCAAATTCAAAATCAACAGATGCAACGATGCCCATAGCTTCACACTGAAAAAACAAGTCCGCGGCAGAACGGACAGCCAGCAAAAAACAAAAAAAAAAAGAAAACAAAGAAGAACAGTAGTAATTGACGTCTTTTTGTGGACCCACCCTGCGGACTCTCAAAAAGACGTCAATTACCAAACCTAGCTGTTTTATTTGTGATTTATTTGTTTGTATTTTAAAATAAAATATATTTGTTTGTATTTTTAAATAAAACTATGTTTGTTATATAATTTTTATGTGTGTTTAAATAAAAAAATATTTTTATGCTATGCACTGTTAATAAAAGTAAATTGTATGTGTGTATGTACTAAGAAGAAGTATGACGGCCATCAGTTACTTTCACAAGTGAAAGCGTAACAGGTGGACCACGTGAAGGCACCGTCAGCCACCCACCTACCTAGTACTTACTTTGAACTATGACGGCCATCAGTTACTTTCACAAGTGAAAGCGTAACAGGTGGACCACGTGAAGGCACCGTCAGCCACCCACCTACCTACTACCTGCTTACCTAAGGCATACTAACTTAACATAGCTACTTACTTAGGATACAGTACAAAAAATACTAGTAAGAAAGCTCACCTCAATTCTGGTTTGGGGGTGGAATACACAGCTCCACCACATCTAGGCCAGGCTCCGGTTCCTGGAGTTCTTCCACGCATACAGCCAGGTCCGTCAGAGTATACTGCAGGATCTGCCGAACGGTTTCATGGATTGGCCCGACTTCGGCTTCACCGTGGGCTAGAATGTGGCTGATCTCCGCGTGTACCTGAAGCAGGACTCGGACGCAACTGTTGTAGTTGTTTGACATCTGAAACAAATAAAAACAATTAAGGTTACTACATATAATTAACTTTTTAATATAAACCACCCCCTTTTAGCAATGTTAGCTAATATTAGCTATCATTAGCTAATATTAGCTAACATTTGCTAATATTCTAAATGTTTAAATTCTTTCAAAATTTCTTATCTTTTGTAAATACTTTACTAAATAACTTAGCAGCTTAATTCCCACAGTTATTATCTAACTTAAATAACACTAAGGACCAATCCCAAAATTTTAAATTTACCTAAGCTAATTATTATCTAAGTTAAATAAAATTTGGTCCAAGTCTATTAAATTTCCCAAGCGAATGTTATCTAAGTTACATAAAACCTGGGCCAAGCCCCAAATTTTCCCATCCCTAGAACAAACAATGCCAGCGTATTATCTTACGTCAATAGCGTAACTGAACTTTTATCAGTTACGCCTAAGTGAAAATTAAACACTGGTGCCCGCCTTTGTTATTTACCGCTTAGGCGTTACTTACGTAAGTAAACACGTCAACAGAGATAAAGATTGGCTGCCAAGAATTACAGATAAGATGTTCTTATCTGTCTATTATATAAGACAACACCCCAAACAAAAATTCATTTGTAATATCTTGGTCACCCGCAAGTTGCCTGCTCATATTTTACCGTACCCCCGCCATCTTTTCCATAGCCTCCGCCATCCGTCTCCGAGCCACCAGCCAGCCACCACGCCACGACCATCAGCCACGACCCCAGCGGCCAGCTCCACAATGCCCGGATTCAACGGCCTGGTCGTTTTGGCGTTCCTCCAGTCCGTCCAGTTCCGCCTGCGGTCCATTTCCACGCACAACAGCCTAAGTCCTGAACTCAGGCAGCTGATCTGTGCGTGGCTGCAGAAGGTGGAGGAAGCCGCGGACTTCCTGGACGAAATTGGAATTGGGGAGTATGTGGAGCTGGCCCTGGACTAAATAAAGGTGAAGTGTAGTAGATTTTTTTAGATTTTTTTTTAGTTTTTTTAGATTTCAAACCCTTTTTTAGCATCATTTGCTGGGCAGCATAAAACACAACTTGTGCCAACAAACTATATTTACATATTAAAATATTGTTTATAAAAATTTTACTGTATCAAATACAAGTAAACATTTTATAAACAATATTTTAATATGTAATTATAGTTTGTTGGCACAAGTTGTGTTTTATGCTGCCCAGCAAATGATGCTAAAAAAGGGGTAAACATTTTTAATTCACAATGATGAAGATTCAGTTTAATAATGACTTTTAAGTATTCAGCCAAGTTCAAGTGAAGGATTAAGCTGAGTAATTGGACTAGTAGTAGTATAACGAACAAGTCTGTTAAAAAGTTTTAACTATGACTGCTTAGCTTATTAGATGCAAGGGTACACAGTAGTGTCTCATTCTTCCATTGTAAGAGTGAAACACTATTATGCACTCTTATTAGTCTTATTAGTCTACTGAATCTAAATATAATTTTATGTTCGGGGTTAACTGGGCATGATCTAGCTCATTTTTTTAGAAAATAAATGAGGTAGACATGCCAAGTTGAAACCTAAACAGGCAATCCATTTGACGATACTTTAAACTACTGAGTGAATTAAAGGCTAGCTTTTAGTTAAAAAATTTATTACAAACTATTATGATGCTGTACTAAATTACAAAAAAATTTACCACAAAATTCACACAACTTTTTGTATGTAGATACATGATTACTATTGTACATTACTTTTGAGAGCTTTCTTTTTTCGGAACACTCGTAGCGTAAATGTGCACCGATTCGTTTAGTTAAACGGCCACATTTTTGACAAAGTTTAAAAGTTGACTGTTCAAATGAATAGCTAAACTTTTTATCAAAAAATTTTTTTGGTTCTATTTTACAAAACGTACAACCTCTGTTGTCACACAGCAAGCAACCATATAGTCAACCATCAAGAATTTCTTCAATTATATCGTTCAATGTTTTCGAAAACAAATCAAACAAGTCAATGCCATAATAAATCATGGCAAAGACTAAACTTGGTTCAAAAACTTTCTTATTTTCAAACAACGATACAATTGAGAACAAGGGCAAAGTTTGTACACAATCAATTTTTCCTGTTGCTTGGTAATCCATAATACACATACGTTCCTCTTCGAGAATTTTTGGTTTTGAAAAATTGCTGTGTTTTCTCATAAAGTTAACAAATTCAACACTTAGCGCAAATTTGCAGCAAGGATCATCCGTTGTTGGTGGTGTGGCTGGTCGGGCAATTTCTTTCACAGGCAAATAGAGCGTGTTCCTGAAAATACAAAAAGATCATTTACGCCACAAGTGTAATTCCTTGTCGGCAACATAGCCGATTGGTAATGTATCTAAATTATCTAGTACGATACGCTTATCGAACGTTATTCTGTAGGTTTTTTTTCCATAATTGCTGTACAAATCAGCAGTGCACACATTGCGTGTTATAGTAAAATGGTCAACATTTTTAGTATGATTAGGTGTATGCAAAATCATTTTGATTACAGTATCAGGAGTTAAAATGCTTTTATTTTTAACATTCAACTTAATACCCTTAACTCGATGTTCTGATTTTTCACCATCTGGTGTCAAAAGTTTGTAGCCATAATTTTTTGGGCCTCCTGACCAAAATTCGGCTATGTAGCTATCACTACCATACTTTTCAGTAATTTCGTCTTTCAAATCACCTAAAAAGTCGCCAAGAGGGGGATCAACCTCATTTTGTTTCGACAGGAATATGACACTGTCAGTATCAAAGTATAGAGTTCGCTCTTGCAGAAATTCCATGTAAGATAGTAGCTTCAGTCGAGCGTAAGCTGTTGTAAATGCAGCAATGACTACATTTATAAAAGGACAGGGTGTGTTAAAGTCATCGTCTTGTTTGATTGAAAGTAACATTAAGTTATCGCTTATCATGATGCAGTCCGTTATGATAGTTTCAGGATTAGTCAAATGTTTGAGTAAGTCTTCATAATTAGTTACATAAATTCGTTTCCCCATGTTTTCGCGCATTGCAAATTTACCCCAGAGAGAGTTTAGCATAAGTTTTGCTAAAGTACGTTTGCCAGGGTTGTTTTCTATTTTATTAATTTCCAATTTAATATTTTCTGCATCGTAAAATTTCTTCACGTACAGCAGTTTGTCTTCATTCGTTTTTACGTCTGTTGGAAAACCGCTTGCTTCAATTTTTAATTTTAAAAAAGTATTAACATAATTTTTAAATAAATCTACACTCTGTACATTCCAATGCCAAACTTCATGTATTTCCACAATTACATAACCGCGTTTAAGAGCATGCTTTAGCTCTTCACTAACCCAAGTGCCAGTTAAAATTCTTTCATTATTAGAGTGATTACATAGTTTGTTTAGTCGATCTATGCAGCATTGCTTGCAAAGGGGGAACAACAATTTCCCTTCAGATCGATATGGTAAAACACCAAAATATAGCTGTTTCGGTGGCAGTACATCACATTTGATTAGTCCAAAATAATTTTCTATTGACTTGTCAAACTTGGATAAAATTATTTCAGGCAACCCAATAGGGTACCTTTGAGTTTTGTTAACCCATGGGTACTCACTTGTAACGTCAAAATATCGTATTTTTTCGTGTTCTTTTGCTTTATAGTACAATTTAGCGGGTGAAACCCGACCACCGTATAGAGCATTTCGTGGATGCAAGGGCTCATGTGTAAAGCGATTATCAGTTAAAAAATTTTGAATTAAAACGCTTTTCGTAACTTCAGCATCCCAATCACACTCCCATTTTTCAACAAGATTAATACCAAAAGATTTAAGCATGTTGCTGCATTTTTTTGTTTTTTCAAAAACTTTTTCCATGGATACTTTCAAAAAGGGATGTTTGCTTTGGGGTGAAAAATGCTTTAAGCACCCATGATAAAGATCACCATAAAACATAAAAATGGTAGTCTCTCCTTTGAAATTGTCGCTAAATCCATCAACCCAAAATTTACCAACATTTATTTCTCCAAAGTTTCTGGCGTGACGAATTTTAGCCCCAGTACTGTGCTCCAACCATGTGAGCCACTGTATAGCTTTTCTTGAATAAACTTTACCATCAGGAAAGCCTTTTGATGATATTATTGGTATAGTTTGAGGTGGCATAAACTTTAGTCTGTAAATTATGTTACATGCAGATGCAATAGTTAAACTTGTGTAAAAAGGATCTATTCCTGTTATTTCCATAAAAAGGTCACGAAAACTGAGACAGGCCTGTTGCAGAACCAATACATCTTGCATACAATACGCTTCTAATTCTTTTTTCAAATTATATGATTGATTAGAATACTTTTCAACTTCTTCACTGTACCATTTATTAAAATCAGCTAACTGTGTTTCCGACATATCATCTGGTTTAAAAAAACTTCTATCAGGAAATGCTCCATCATAGTTTTGATTTTTCATGGTATTAAAAAGATGAGGAAATGTACCTTTGGTCAAGTTTTTATCCATACCAAAAGCTTTTGGGAGAGCGGCCAAAGGCAAAGGTAAAAAATTAATAGAGTCAATAAACTTAATTTTTTTAGAAATAGATAGCATTAAAACTTTTGCGCCTTTAAATATGACATCAGTTGGTTTGATGGAATTTGCATACAAATATTTCATAATAGGCCAAGCGTCATAACCTTGAAAGTTGTGGGCAATGCAGATAATCTCCCTTTTTTCTGTTTGTGACAGTGTGAACAAAAACTTCATAAACTTGTCGATACAATCAAAACCGTGAAAAATCTCAGTGTGGCTCAGTGTACTCTTGGCAATTAAAAGATTGGGGATATGGCGTAAATTGTCTTGAATTGATTCTATATCAAAAAATACATATACACAACCTTTAGTTTTAATTACAGGCTTTTCAATAAAACAAGAGTGGTTGGTAAAATTTTTAGTGAAAGTTTTACATATCCGACACTTACGTAGGCCACACAAATGTTTAATATCTTCTAGTTTTGAACGTTTCACTACCTTATGACACTTGGTGCATTTCACTAGTTGTTCACAAGTTCCGTTCTTTTTGTGTGTATCAAGACATTGTTTTGAGGGCCAGTCTCGATTACAATGAACACAATTTAAAGTTTGTGTGTCCTGCTGGTTCTGTGTCGACAAACACTCTGGTTGCTTGCATAGCCTACAACTTTCATTGCATTTATGTAGTTTTCTATCGTAGCATTTGCCACACTTATTACAAAAATATGAGGTGTTGAAAAAACCAGGCATTTTTGAAATTACATCATAGTGTTTATCAGTTTGTAAAATATTTATAACTTTTTTGCAAGGGGGCCCACTAAAAATTCGCTCACCATAATGGTCTGTTGAATACACATTGATTTGATAGTTTTGCAAAAAACTTTGAAATAATCTAATCTCAAGCAGCCCACATGCGCCAAGTGGAACGGAAGCTTGTTCATGTAATTGGATTGCTTGTTTATACTGCAATCCTTTTTTACTTTTTTTCGCTGGGTGTAAAAGTGAATAACATCGATCTTTTGCACTATGGTCAGCTAAATGCTTACCAACCACAAGAGCTCTTGCACAGCACAAATTATCATCGTTTCTGATTCGTACAATGCTGCGTTTACATGTTTGCAAAAATCTAAAAAAGCGTCTCCCCGATACACTATTGGTTTTTCCGCCTTTTTTCGGAAATTCTGTGTGCATGAGGTTCAGCTTGACCTCGTTATTTAGTGTAAAAGATTCGTTGCTGTTCAGAACGTCAACTAGTCGTGTCATTACCATATCCACATCGAAATTTGTCATTTGTATAAAAGGGATACTTACAGGATAATTTAAATTGCTTGACTGCAAAATTAGACGCATGTAATCATCAGGTGAAATTTTTTTCGAAACTTGGGCAAAAATATCTGCTAGGATTTCATGTAATTTTTGATACATTTCACTATCTGTTAAGTCATCAAGTTGTTTGAATTTGATTTGAAAATCTTTCACAACTGTTTTCAAACTTTGACTTTTTCTTTCATCTACTTGTTTAATTGTATAATAGTTTGATAAATTTTCACTAAAAGCAGCATACCTTTTATGATTCAAGTTTTCCTGCACATTACCGACATTATCCGTAGTAGAAGTGGCTCGTCGTTTTCGCGAAATTTTCTCTGCGGGCGCTTTGTCGTCATTCAGGATTGGTGGTTCTGGTGCTGCTCCATCTTTTTTTGTTGCAGGATCCGTTGGCTGGTCGGCTGGTTGGACTGCGTCGGGTTCGGGCCCTGCAGAGTGCACACGCCTTTTGTGAGTTTCCAGTGTGTGTTTTTTTGCAAAACACCTGTCGCACAAATCACATTTCAGTGATTTGTAAGCATCAGGATGTTGTTTGTATTGATGTGTACGTAGGTTGTCCTTTCGCGTGTACGCCGCACCACACTGATCACACGTAAACATAGCTGAAACACACAAAACAAAATCAAATTTTTCTTTTTCGTTTTGGTATAGTTAACAAATTAACATCTTCTTGTTCTAAGGGGTTAGGGACACTCAAAAGTTCGGTTTCGTACCATGTAGGCCATAGCATATCTCCAAATTTATCTTTAAGTTTATATCGATTAGTCCTACGACTTATAAGTTTTGCCACAGTGAAAATTTCCTTGGAAAACGTTGGTTCATATCCTTTGGACAATTTTGGTTTAATCAATTGTATTCTGACTTTTTCGCCGACGGAAAATTTAGGCAACTTTTTAGCAGATGACATCAAGTTTGTTTGGTGTTGAAAAATTTCAGCCTGATTTTCAGGATTAACTTCACTAGGACTAAACTTGTTTAAAATTTTCATTTTTCGTTTATTCATACCATCCACAAGCTTAGAAAGATTATCAATGTATCTAAATGTATTATTTGCAAGGCAAAACTTATACAGTCTTTTTTTCAATTCTCTTATAGTGCGCTCTGCTATGGCACTTTTTATATTTTCGTCAGTAGCAAAGTATTGATGGATGTTCCTTTCTTTCATAAAGTCTTGAAACAATTTACCAGTGAATTCACTGCCACGGTCCGTATACAAATTAGAGCAGCGGCGTTTAGATTTACTAAAAATTTTTTCAAACCCATCAGCAACTGCCTTAACTTGCTTACTTTTGAGAGGTTCAACCCAAGTATATCTCGAGAATTCGTCTACTACAATTAGCAAAAACTGGACACTCGAATTCCAGCGCGACAAGTTAGACATGTCTGCTAAATCAGCAGTCCAAGTCTCATCCAGGGTACTGACAATAGGTTCTCGCTTAAACTTATATTTTGGTTGTCTATTTTGAGAGTAAATAACTTGCTTTTTTAACCAATTTTTTACTTTTTCTTTAGTAACGTTTATGTTTTTTTGTTTTGCAACAGCATACAATTCCGTAATACCGCTGAAAGCAGAAGGGGACGAAGCATTGTACCACAATTTACTTAATGTTTTATCAACAGAAGCCATTTTTTGGTCAAAAAAATTTACTATTTACACACACACACATATATATATAGGCACATAGTGTGAACATTATTCAGAGTCCCCACTTTGCAGCTTCAGTTTGTTCAACATCGTCTGCAAAACGTTCACGGTACTTTGAGCCTGTTCTTGACTCAGGTTGATTCCTTTGGAGGGTTTGAGCACGCATGAGCCAGCGTCGTTGAGCAAAAGTTTTCTGGTCACACTATCCCTGGCTTTGTAGAACGACCGGATGTCGATGGTGCATCTGAAAAAAATTACAACAGTGTAAATGAGACAAACTTTGAAAAATTTAAATTTTACTTCAAGTTTAAGTAGAAATATTTATCACTTTCATTTTCATTGTATAAATTCTATTTTGTCTGGTCGTCATTGAATCTTATAACGCCAAATAGATTTTAGACTTACAATTTATTTATTCGAAAAACTCTATATACATGATAAATCTGACTAACCCCCGAGAGTTAAAAAGAAAACGTCCAAAGATCAGTCGCTGTTCGTCGATGACATAATAGCCGGGAGGGATAGCCACAGAAACCATCTGAGGGGACGTATCCGATACTTGGAAGGTTCGCTCGGGCTGGGTTTCACTTTGAGGGGTGGTAGTGGTAGTTGTAGTAGTAGGCGTAGTCGCAGGCAATAGTGTTGTCCCTGTGCTCGCTGCCATCTAAAAAAGTATAAAAGGGGGTGTAAATTTTTCCAAGCAATTATGGAGCTTTTTGTCACTGTCACAAACGATGACTTAGAAAGCAAAGTTATAAACACAGAGTTAATCACAATTTTTAGTAACTCTCTACTGCATTATGAAGTTTCACTTGCCAAATTTATCTCACCACCTGTTTGTAATATTACAAATAAGTGCTTTTTTGAATACTATTCTGTTAAGAAAAAAACTTGGATCAAAGTGGTCCTTCCAAATGTTTTCTGTTCCGATACTGAAAGTTTTCTATTCATTTTCCAAAAAGCGTTTGATGAAGACTCTGAGTATGTTACTGTCACAGTTTCAAAAGTTAATAAATTTGTTCAAATAGAATGTAAAGGTGGTTTGAAAATACGCAAAATGTCTAAAAAACTTGCAGATATACTAGGCTTGCAGACTACAGAAGTCGATTCCTACGTTGAAGGAACTAAAAATGTAGACCCACTTCGATATTTTCGATGTCTGATGTTGCAGTGTTCCTTCGTTGACCGTCAATTATTCAATAGCTCTTCCGAAAAAATTCTTGCACTGATACCTGTAAAATATAATGAACAGTATAGCATAGTGTATGAACCACAGGAGCCCAAGATTTATCTTCGCGTAACACTTGATTACTGGGATGACATAAGCATGCGACTTCTAGACATGAACAGGGACCCTGTTACCCTGACTGCAGGGATTTGTGTAACTCAGTTACATTTTAGGACTGTGTAAAAAGTATATAAACAAAGTTTTACAACCATAGTATTCTAAACCTTCAAAATGGTTCAGTGTCCTGTTTATATGAGGAGGCTTGCTGGTAATAGCAAGCCTGCTGTCATACCTGTTGCTTTAGTAGCTCGCTCAGGTAGTACTAAAAAACGCATCAGACGTACTGGTCGTGTTGTCAAGCGCAAAATAAAAAAATCAACGAAAACAAAATCCAAACGTTCTTCTCGAGGCAAACCCTCAAAGCTTGGAACCAAAAAGGGTAAGACTCGCAGGGGGCGAAGGAAGCGCAAGACTGTATTTTAGTCTAAAAGTATAAATAGCAAAGTATTTCACCGAAAAATTTATTATCCATTATTTTTGGAAAATGAACATGAATGAGCCTCAGCGAAAAGTTCCAAGGGTTTCTTTTAACACTGTTTGTAGTGTTCAAAGCTTTAACTGGCAAGAAAACCTGCCGGTTCAAAAAGATGTTGAAAATAATCAGCTCAAAGAAGTTTCTTTGGTAACACCCATGCCACGTACAGATTTGTCTGCCTTGGAATTTCGGCAAGAACGTGTTCAGGACATGTGCATGGAATTGTCTAGTTTGTTCTTGTCGTTAAATGTGCAAATTTTAGACTCTGATCATAAAAAACTACCCGAGGACACTAAAATAAGTGTTTGTAATTTGTTTGGTCATTCTCTTTTTTCAGAAATAGAAGTTTTTATTTCTGGTCAAAAAATTACACCTAACCAGGAGTATTTTCCGTATCAAGCTTATTTACTGTCTTTGTTGAATTTTAACGATTCAACAAAAAAGTACTTACTTAGTACAAGTATTTGGAAAAAAGATACAGCTAAAACAATTGATTATTGGGATCCTACATTACCTCCAGATCTTGTAAATGAGGGGTTACAGGCAAGAGCCGAATACATAAAAGGTTCAAAAGTTGTAGATTTAATTGTCAAACCCTTTCATGATATTTTTGCTTCCACTCGCACTTTACCTAGCGACTGTCCTATAACCTTCAAGTTCCATCGAACGAAACCTACGTTTTGTCTCATTGGAGATCCTAGTAAAGAATTTACTATTAAACTTCTTTCAGCGAAACTTTACGCAACCTTTCTTCAGCCTTCAAATCATGTAATGGCGCTACAGCATAGATTACTAGCTGGTGGTAATTTTAAAATACCTATACTGAGACATATAATTAGAACTCAAACGATTCAAAGTGGTTCAAAACTTTTTACAAATGACTCATTTTTTCTCGGTCGAATACCTAAGAGAATTTACGTGTTTTTAGTTAAAAGTAACGCTGTTACATCACCAGAAATTGAAAGAAATCCTTTCAATTTTACTTCAGCTAAATGTTCTCGTATTCAAGTGTACAAAAATGACATCCCCATGTTTTCAAATGAAGGTATTACTTTGGATTTAAAAAACGACATTTACAATATGGCATACTATTTTTTTATGAAAGGTCTAAATTTTTCAAATGATGACTTTGGCATCAGTGCTAGTGACTACAGTAATGGTTTTTTTATCGTTACTTGTGATCTAACTAACGATTTAAGTTCATCGTGTGACTATACATCGGCTCCTTTTGAGGGGAAGGTAGGAGTGCGGCTGTGGTTTGAGGAGGAAACTCATGAAAATTTAGTCTGCTTTTGCATTGGTGAATTTGATGTCACTTTGTCACTAAATACAGAACGTTTTGCCTCCTTTGAGGAACTTTAAAAATAAAGGAAATAGAGGGGGTGGGTGTGTAAGGGGGTGTTCGCGCGCGCCTCCCCCCCCCCCCAGGGCTTAGGGTTTTTCATTAGGGGTCCTTCGGACCCCTAATGAAAAGTACTAGGTTTTTTAAACCTGAAGTAAAAACCCCTGTCTTCCTGAAAACTGTATAAATAGCATTTTTTATTGCGAGAATTGCCTATAAAAATGTCTCAACCATTGAATTATCCTATTAATATTCAAACACCTAGTCGAATCGCTATTGTTGGTAATTCGGGTAGTGGGAAAAGTGTTTTAGTGGAAAAAATCTTGAGTAATCAAAGCATTTGTTTTGGTAAAATTTTCGATAAAATTTTGTACTTCTACGACACTGACCAGCCGATCTATGAGGTAATGAAAAAGAAAATAAAAAATATAAAATTTGTTAAAGGTCTTGATGAAACTTTAATTACATCAGGTGCTGAATGGCCTAATGGGGGGCTAATTATTTTTGATGACATGCAGCTGGATAGCATCAATAGTGACTGTATTTTTAAACTTTTAACAATTTATTCTCATCACCTTAATTTAACTGTTATAATGCTTTGGCAAAGTTTATTTTTATCCAGTAAATTTTCTGCGGCTTTATCTAGACAGTTTAATCACATGATTCTAATGACATCACGACGTGATTTGCGATCAATTACTACACTTGGGTCTCAAATTTTACCAGGGCAAACCAAAACTTTTGTAGAGATTTACAATTCTGCTATAAAAGAACGACCGTTTGGGTATTTACACGTTGATTTAACACCTACGGCACCTCCTGAACTGTATTTCAGGTCAGGCCTTCCCTTTGAGAAAAATATTTGTATATATAAGTTGGCTTAATTTGCAAAAACTTTCCAGCGATGTCTGGTGTCCTACTGAAAAATATACCCGCCTTTCACTTGATTGCCAACATTTCCGAAACTTCAAGACTTAAGCAGGCAATCAAAGAATCTGAAGAGTCATTTTTAAAAGCTTTAACGGAAACATGTCACAATATTTTGTATAATTCAAATTTGGAACTTTCTTCGAGTCAGAAGCAAACCTTGAAAAAATGGAAAAAACTACTTAAGGTACTTGCACAAAGGCAAACAGGGTCAGTACGCAAGCGTCAGTTGTTAGCCAAAAATCCCAAGTTGTTAAAGACTATTGCTGTAGTTTCTGTTTCAGTTTTTGACAAATTTTTCCCAAATGCCGTTTAAAAAATATCATTTAATAGAAAACTCAAAGCTCCCTCAAATTGAACATTTTCAGTCAGACTTTGCAAAAAGTATACTTGCTATACTAAATGACGCTTCACTTGACGAGGATGATAAGAGGAAGCAAATCGCACAGGTGGCCAAAACTGAAATTTCCACTGCTGAGGATTTATCATGGGTTTTAGACTTCATACCAAAAAATGTGCAGTCTAAAGCTAAATTACTGTTACGCTGGTTAAATGGTAAAATTCATACATCGCCCACAGGCAATGTAATTATCCCTGACGAGGATGGGGGTGAAAAAGAGCTTTCAAACTTACTTGATCTCATCAAATATGTCGTGTTACCTGACCATATGACTCCTACTGTCCGACCATTACACATTGATGAGTTTATGAATTACCTTCGCCGCATTAATGTACCTCAGTCAGCTGTTGGCAACATGAAACAAATAAACAATATTAAGCATAATAGCGTAGCATCGCATAAAAATAAATTAAATGACAAAGAACACTGGATAAAATTATACAGCTAAGACCTGAAGTTTTTTGGAAAAAAATTTACTACAAATCTATGTACAACAACGTTCTAAACTACTACTACATAATTATTTTTTATATCAGACATTACAGTGTAGAACTAAGTAGTTCAAAAGTTATTGTTCAAATTGTCAATTGTCCACTGCAGCGAGAATAGCATCAAAATTCTCATTTAAAAAGGCCAAAATTTGTCTGGCCCTGTGACTTGCACAAAAAACAAACGAAAACGCGTTTGTGTTGCTTCGGTGGTCCTCGCACAGGCTGGCCCAAACCATTGGGCACAAATTGTATGGCCGCATCCCCAGTGTGTGAGCATCGATCACTGCAACATTTAGACCAAAACTTGTCAGGGTACGTTCCAACAGTTTTTTCTGGGCCGTGCCCTTGGTCAGAATGAAGCGGGGCATGTGGTTTTGAACCATCAGGACAAAATTTGTCAAGACCAGCTCCAGTGGAGGAGTACATGTGCCCGCATGCCATTTTGTATTGCTGAGATTTAAAGCATACAAAACAGCACTTTTCTGCTTAGGGGTCAGCTCACTCAGTTGGAAACGTGCCCTGATTTTAGTATAGTAACTTTCAATTTCAATAGGCCCGTGCTGCACTACTACAGCAGCTTCCAGAGGCATATCCCCCATCTGAGGAATCCCCACAGAGTTGATCGCGACAATGATAATCTTGTGCTGTGCCATAATTCTGAAACAAAAATAATAGTACAGTAACTGTTAAAAACTCCATATTCATTCAACCGTAACTAAAATTAGAATAATGTATTATTTTGATTAAAGTTTTTAGTTCAAATTACAGTAGTTTACTTGCAAACTAAAGTTTATGTAGCAGAAACATTGTACATGTCAGCGTTTTTTGCTCTAAAGTTGACTGGTACCTTCTGTTTTAACTTTCCACCTAATTTTTTACAGTATTAGTTTTCCGCTCAACTTTTCCAAGTATTTTTAAAATCCATTATTATATTTTCCCTTGTCAGCCTGTTCATATTTTTCGCTTTCCCAGCTTCAGCTATCTATAATTTTATTTGTCTCATTGTGTATGCAAGCTATCTCAAGTCAATAAGTATGTAGGATTTTCGGCGCCATATAGTATCCTTCTTTAATTACATTTCGGCTCCTTGTGATTCCGTTGTGTCAACAGGACGCTCAATGTTTGGCTGTATTGTCTTTTCCTAGCTACCGCGTAGGCTTCGGATTGATACATAGCTAAAAATTTCTTTTATCAGTCTTTGTTTAATCATTGTCATTGTTCTCTTTATCGGTGGCGTGGGGCGGTTTGGTTCAGTCTTGTTTGTTCGTTTTCGTGGGTCGGTTGTGGTGTTTGCGGCGGTGTCATAGTTTGGATTTAGGCTGAGGCTTAGGCTGGAATTCACAACCTAACACTACTACTAGAGTTTCCTATACGTTAGAGAAAATTTTTAAAATTGTCCTCAAATCACTAACATTTGAAGTGTTTCAGGCTGAAGTGTTTCACTAAGTTTTAAGGGAAACTCTAGTAGTAGTGTTAGGTTGTGAATTCCAGACTTAGGCTTAGTTTTTTAATTTTGAAATTTATGTGTTTATGTGGTAAAAAGCGCTGCGGTAAATTTGCAGCAAAATTGCAACATGTGAATCCATCTTTAGAACAGTGCCTGCTTAAATTTTGCTCTGAAAATTTTTAAAATATATTCAACTCATAGTTTTAATTTACTGACAATTTTTTGAATCAACATTTTTGGCCTGAATAAGCTAATATGTAGCGAATAAAGCTAAATAAAATGTATTATTATTATGTGATAATATATGCTCCTAAAAGTTCAGACTAATCTACATGAGCCAGCGGATCTTATTTTGCGAGAGTTAGCCCACAATGACACAAAAATTGATTTTTGATAAATTTTGAAAATTTTGAAAAAGGTGTCTATATTTTTTGCTTGGAAAATGTCAAAAATGAAGTATTTTTACGCTGAATAAATACACGTTTGATTCCCTCCCCCTCCCTCAGTTGCACCATTAAATCATAATTTTGTTTTATGAGATTCGTAAACTCTAGTATGTATGTATATAGCTACATTTATTTTTAGAAGACATTCGTCACCAGATACGGCTGCTTCGACCGAAAAAAAAGCGGTGAAAAATAGACCCAGCGCTGATTCAGGCTCGGAACGAATTTTGTCGGGGAAAATTGCAGTCGGCTAGTGAACTTCAGGACCTGTGCTTGGAACTTCTTATTGACCTATTTTTTCTTTGGGTTAGTCAATGGTTGGAATACCAGAGTGCAATTTTTGCCGATTTGTGTAAAGAGAGCAGTTTAAGTTTAATGGCATTGGTGCTATATATTCATGGCAGTACGAATGATATGAAGCAGCAACAGCATCATATGATTAAGGGGTTAGCGTTTTTAGTACTACCAGCCTGTTTTTTTAGCAGTCTGGCGTCAAAAATGAAACTGTCTTAGCATTATTTTTTACTACCCTGAAACTGACGTATATAATTTACAGTGCACTGCAAAAAGTTTCCAATTCGTAGTAATAATTATAATAATACCTGTCAATTCCAATTCAATTCAATTTCTGTCAACTTTGGTTTTTTTGCCCGACCGAAAAGTTCGTCGCCAATTGTCGAAATTTTACCTAAAACGTTTTCTCTCAATTTTTTCTGGGGCTGAGACCCCAGACTCATGCGACTGTGTCCAGACTCCTGCGATTGTAAGTCAATGCTGCTTGCTATTTTCTGTCATAGTTAGCGTTGTATGTGTGTATTGTTACATAACAGGACAAATAATATACGTAGGCCAAAAACTAAAAAAATGGTATAATCTTTCAGACCTCACCAACCCCCCCCCCCCCTGAAATTTAAGTCTGAAACCGCCGGTGGTGTGTGTATGTTTTTCAAAAACGAAAGATTTATGCTCAGGTTTGGAATTAGGCTTAGGTTTGTCCCAGAATTATTATGCTGCTATATATTTGCTTCGTTTAGCTAGACTGAGGTTTAATTATATACTTGGTTGGTATTTGTTCAGTTTTTTACTGAAGATGGGAGTATATATCTGTAGAACTAGGTTATCCAATTAGCTTCAGATTATAAATCAATCTCTTGTATATATGTATATGTAAAAAAACTACAACCAAATCGATAGTCAAATTTTTTCCTAAACAACCGATTGAACACGACATTTTCATGCCGATACCTAAATTTTGGCAATCGTTTTGATGTCGACAGTTCCAATCAGAAATTTTTGTTATAGAAGTAACATTTTTTAGGCTCTCCGATTTGCTTCAAATTTGCACATATTGTATATAGCCCGGAAAGGCGCATCGCAGATGTAAAAAACAGAAACCAAGGTTAATACACTGAACCAAAAGTCCACCTTCAAGCGGTAGTTGAGCGTGAGATTTTTTTTCAGGTGCCAGTGGGTGACCAGCCAGAGGACAGCGAAATCCAGGTGTGCAACATCGTGCTCTCCTACATCACCAATCCCAACTCCATCATTCTGGCCATCACGGCCGCCAACACCGACTTCGCCACCTCAAGATCCCTCTAGCTCTTCAAAGAGGTCGATCCGGAGGGTAAGGTTTTGTAAATTTCTTGTCATTTTTTGTCATTTTATCATTTATCATGCTGCTGTTATATTATGCGTAAGAATGGCATAAAAATCGTAGCACTTTTTCGCTTAAGGGGGGGGGGTGGGGCTACCAGTAAAAGTGAAAATTTTAGGTTCTCCGATTCGCTTCAAATTTGCACATAATGTAGCCCCAGGGAAGGCGCATCGGTGATGTAACAAACTGGAACTAATGCTTTTGCCAATTTTTTACTAGGGGCTCCCAAAAATTCAATTTTACGTGTAAATCATAGGCGCCAAAAAAAAAGTTATTTGTGCTCGCAAAGCGTTCCTTTACTCGACATTTTTGTTAATACTGACCATGCTAATTTTTACATGATTCGATAACCTAACGTCATATCTCAACCTCTATGATCCATTTTTTTAAATTTTTGCCCATCGCCTGAGCAATGACGCCAAATGTAAAATCACTCAATTTTGGCGGACTCAAAAACGCTATTTTTGACGTTTAGCCCTTGATTTCTGTTTTGATAACACATATCAAAATTCCAGGGTTGGCAGTCTCGGTCTCGGTCTCGTAAAAAACCCGAGACTAGGCTGGTCTCGGTCTCGGTCTCGGTCTCGGTCTCGGTAGCAAAACCGAGACCTGCCATAGGGTAGTCTCGGTATTTCAGATGAAACTTGGAAGTTTTCAAAATTTTCCAAAATCACAAAGATTTTTTTACAATTTAAGTTTCCAAATTTGAATGCCAAGCATGAAATGGTTAGAACTGTCTGCTGCAGAAGAATGTTAGTTCAACGGCAAACTCTGGCTACCTTCAAGTTTAAACTTTGTATATCAAGCTAGATTTTATATTAAAGTTTGAGCTAAAATGGGTTGTCTGTCTGACTTAGCGATGTTGCATTTGTATGTGGACCTCTTATGTTGAGCAGTAAGAAACTGACAAAAACAAAACAACAGCAAAAAAAACCGCTCACAACAAATCAAATGGCGATTTATTAAAAATTTAAAACCCACAACCTCAACAATGTCAAAACATTAAGTATATATTGAAACTTAAGTACAATAATGGTTTTGGGTATGGAGGTTGTTGCATCAAATCTTCCCCCCAATATGTGCAGGTGAGAACTTTTTGGTCCGTGGTGATGCTGCTATCACTTATCAGAACTGCCGATAGTAGCACTACTGCACCAGCACGGAGATTCTACGCTGGCACCTGAGTAGCCCAGCCTGCCAAAGGAGACTATGTGTATGCAATGCACTATAAAATGTGGTATACGAAGAAGTGTGCGAAACTTTGAAAAAAAACCAAAAGTTGACAAAACAGCGGGAAATATACTATTCTCCGGTTGTCACTCTCCTACTCTCATGCATCCGGTCGTTCCAATGTTAAGTTTCTCGCAACTTCGCAAGTCATACACTCATACACCTAACCGATCGTCCTTTTTTGTTATCTTGTATTTTGTTCCTTTCAGTCCATTAAAAGAAAAAAAAAACCCCCCAAGAGCGGTCCCTCCTGCCCCTTTCGGGGGTCCCTCCCCTCCTCTCCTCCCCCAAACCCCACACACCACACCCACCCCCCCATGCTAATTTTTACATGATTCGATAACCTAACGTCATATCTCAACCTCTATGATCCATTTTTTTAAATTTTTGCCCATCGCCTGAGCAATGACGCCAAATGTAAAATCACTCAATTTTGGCGGACTCAAAAACGCTATTTTTGACGTTTAGCCCTTGATTTCTGTTTTGATAACACATATCAAAATTCCAGGGTTGGCAGTCTCGGTCTCGGTCTCGTAAAAAACCCGAGACTAGGCTGGTCTCGGTCTCGGTCTCGGTCTCGGTAGCAAAACCGAGACCTGCCATAGGGTAGTCTCGGTATTTCAGATGAAACTTGGAAGTTTTCAAAATTTTCCAAAATCACAAAGATTTTTTTACAATTTAAGTTTCCAAATTGAATGCCAAGCATGAAATGGTTAGAACTGTCTGCTGCAGAAGAATGTTAGTTCAACGGCAAACTCTGGCTACCTTCAAGTTTAAACTTTGTATATCAAGCTAGATTTTATATTAAAGTTTGAGCTAAAATGGGTTGTCTGTCTGACTTAGCGATGTTGCATTTGTATGTGGAATCTCTTATGTTAAGCAGTAAAAATACTGCTATGATGCTGCTATCACTTATCAGAACTTCCGATAGTAGCACTACTGCACCAGCACGGAGGATTCTACGCTGGCACCTGAGTCAGCCTGCCAAAGTGAAAATATGTGTATGCAATGCACTATAAAATGTGGTATACGAAGAAGTGTGCGAAACTTTTAAAAAATAACCAAAAGTTGACAACACAGCGGGAAACTATTCTCCGGTTGTCACTCACCTCCTTTCATGCATCTGGTCGTTCCAATGTTAAGTTTCTCGCAACTTCGCAAGTCATACACTCATACAACCTGACCTAAGCGTCACTTTTTTGTATATACCTTAATAACTATTTTTTCACGTTTCAAATTATCTCAAATTTTTAAAATTGAAACTTGAAAAAAGGTCCCCCAAGGGCTGGTCTCGGTCTCGGTTGCCTGGTCTCGGTCTCGGTGTCGGTCTCGGTTGCAAACCCGAGACTTGCCAACCCTGCAAAGTTCCTAGGCTATACAATTTTAAAAAAATTATATAAAAATTTTACGAACATGTACTTCCCTAAATTTTGATCAATCTAACGCTAGTTTTTTTTGCTATGTGGCGAAACCAGAACAGCTCTCTTGGGTTATCAGTATGTTGATTGCAGGATTGTTGTTTACCCCTTTCTCTGAAATAAAGTTTTAAAGTAAATTTTCTATTTCTCCAAGGGCATACATTTTGGCCCTAAATGGAAAAGTTTCATTGAAGTTTGATGGGGGTTAGTTGGAATGCACAAACGTTTAGCCCTTGATTTCTGGTTTGATAACACATATCAAAAATCCGAATTATACGATTTTGCGCAAACATGTGGGCTACTATATAGTATACTGGTTTCAGCCTGATTGGTTTCATGTAATGTGTGCTAGAACTGTCAAACTAATGGATACTGTTAGGTTTTTTTTGCGCAGTTTTGCCTATGTATATGTAAGTTATATATATATAGTGTATATATATAGTGTAATATATATAGTGACAAACGCACTGAACCAAAACTACAACTTCAAGCTTAATTGTTCAAATCTGAGGTAGAGGTGCCTTGGGTAGTAACATATGTGAAAATAAGCAAAATTGGAGAACTGTGATTTTTTGACCTGGGTAGCGCCCCCCCCCCCCATTAAGGTGGTAGTTGTGTTTTCGAGTTTTTTTGTGAATTCCATGTAAACTTTGCGCCCACAGAACTCAAGTTACAAATAAGCCTGAGAACAAATTTTCAGCACAGTACTGTAAAGGTTTCCCCATGCATGTCTGTCACGTTTTCGAAACTTCACCCGTGGACATTTTTAGAGGATTTGAATTACAAGAAAGTGTTAAATTTTTGGTGCGTTTGTTTTCAAGCAATTTTCTCAATAAATTGGCTAGTTATTAAAAAAGGTGGGGGAAATGCCTTGGAATTTTAAAAATATGATAAACCTTACCAACTTTCAGCCCCAACAACTAATCGTATGATTCAGAGCTGTGGGCGCAAACGTATTGTAAAAAATCCAACTAATTTGGAAAAAACTTTTTTTAACCGTGTATGCTTAAAACAAAATCAAAGGTCAAGTTTCAATGCCTGGTATACATTTAGGTAAGATATTGTTCTTCCTAATGCAAAAGACCGCTTGTGATTTTAATTTGTAAACGTAGAGCTATGGCTTTTCAAAAAACACCTAAAAACGCAATTACCCCCTTAAGGGGTGACAACAGACCCTCCACCACTTTTATCACCCAAATAATGGCAGATATATACGTACGCGTCTAATCTGCTTTACCAGTCGTCCAGTCATTTTAGGGGCTGCATCTTGGACTGCTGGATTATTGCAGTCTCAAAACGTGCAAGTGGACGAGAAGGGGGAGCGGGTGCGTCCGGTGCACAAACGGTGTACTTTGATTCTTCGAGAAATTTCAGAAGAAACCAATCTTGAGGTATATACAAAACGATTATTAACACATTTTGACAAGGAAAATTTGTTTGTAGCCAATTCTGAGATGTTGAAGTTGAATCCTTATTATATTTTCTTTCGTGTGAGCCGCGGCGTGTATGCTGAAGAGGGAGGGCTACCCAGATCAAAAATTAAAGCTATCCAATTGTGCTTATTTTCACATAAGTTACTCCCAATAGCAACTTCTACCTCAGATAAGAACAATTAAGCTTGAAGCTGCCCTTTTGCTTTAGTGCGTTTGTCAGTGTATTTACTCATGCACAATGCGCAAAAAAGCCGATAAATAGCCGTTAGTTGAAAAGGTCTAGCACAGACGAGGTATAGCCAATCAAACCAAAACTTGGTGTAGTACTAGCCCATGTATGTTCGCACAATCGTAATAATTCAGAAATTTTGCTGTAAAGTTTTGACTACCTGATGTGCATTGCCCATGTAAAATTTTTGCGCTTCAGGGTGCAATTTGCCGCGAAAATCTCCGCAACTGTTCGATTTGTTTGCCTTTGAGAGCCTGAAGCCTAATTCCAGTCAGCCTGATCGCTTTCCCTGATCACTCTCTTGTGGTCTCCTACAGTTATCCAAGTTTGTCGAGTCGAATTGGCTGCTCCCCTTTTTTGACCGATCTGCGCTGCGTTTGCTATCCAGACTTTTCGCTCGCTGATCGCGTGTCACATTTCACGGAGCATTTTTTTTGTCATCACGCTAACTGACAAGTATGCTAATCGCAAGTTTGCCTATTGCTGTCGCTATCGTGACTGACCCTCGTGTGGTCAAGGTCTACCCAGAATTTGGAGAGCGAAATTGGAGAACTTTGACCTAGGTAGACCTTAGATGAAGTTTGCTTGTTTTCAGTATGTTTCCGCTTGTATGTGTGTGACTTATAATTTTCAAAATTAGTCAAGTACAAAAAATGGAAACTGAAAATAGTAGAACAAGGGGCTAAATCCTTCTATGTTGCTAAGTTTAATTTGGTCTGTTTTCAGAGAAAATGTTGAGGTATGTAATAGTTTGGGGTGGATTTCACAAAGGTCGTTTTACTAAATCATGGTTTACGTGCATTTTTACATATTTGCACATAATTTCATTACCCCCCTACCCCCTATGTGCATCTATGTTCTTCTATTGTTTTTATTGCAGAGTAACCGAAGCGACGGAAAATTTACCACTGTGTGTTATCCAAAAAGACCTCATCGAAATTCAAAATGGTATGAAATTTTTTTGTGTGTGTTTAATAAACGAAAGATGTTAATTTCAATTTCAACTGATAACTGTTCTTTATATATGCGGTGCTCAAAGCTAGAAAAATTTTACACAGCAGATAAACCTTCTGTTTAAACTTCAAAATTACAAACGAAAAGTAACTAACTAAATCTGAAACATGAATATCCAAATGTCAGTCCGAGTTCTGGTACTAGGGTGGAAGTACTTATGTCTATGAAATCGGTTGTAGACTTAAAAAATAAAAATTGATCAGTTATTAATATAATATGAATTAACGTTTTAGACAGCCTCACTCATTTGGCGATCGTGTATGCTGGCTGTGCTCCTGTGCTGGCTGTGCTCCTTATCCTGTTTGGTTTCCAGCGTGAGTTTTTAACTTGATATAGTTATTTATATTTTAAAAAATTTATAGTTAAATAATTATATCTTAATAGTAACTACATTACTGCATAATAATAATTCATAGTTTATAGCCATAAATTAAAAGACTGCAGAGTTGTCAACATGATTTTGGAGTGTCTGCACACAGGGTAAAAAAAATTTATTTGATTACGTACAATACAGTTTCGCAAAAGAATGAGCAAAAGTAAAAGCGACAGAAGTTTCAATTTTGTTTTTAGATTGTGACTTTCACAAATTTTCTTAATTATTATTTTTGGGTTGCCGAGCAAAGGCAACCCTATTGTATCTGACATGTCTGTTATTGACAATAAATAATAATATTAGGTGTCCTTAGGGGTCAATTTTTGAAATTAAGATTTTGATGATTCTTGGGCAATTTCGGTCTCTGAACACAAATCTGAGATCCATTTTTATCTATAACCCTCATGCACCCCCAACCCCTAGGGTACCCATGTCCATATCACCATATCCTCAATATTCAAGTGACAAACTTTTTAGGTAGTAAATGTTTTCTAAAACTAAGACACAAAATTGTTTGTGCTGGGTATTAGGAAGTTACAAATCAGTGGTGTTTGTTCTGCGAAGAAAGTCGTGATAGATAGCGCTGGCATTTTTGAACCAGCATGTCTTTCTAATGCCATAAAAGTTGAGACCCTTAGGTCGCAAGCAGGCCATCACGAATCGCCGTGTTTCCATTGAAATTTCAAGCGGCCATTTATTGTAATTTTCAGTATAGAAGTATCCTGTGCACATATAGTGCATTGTTTGTCCCAGCTGATAGGGAATCAAGCGACCAATTGATACATTCTGTTCCCCTTTGCACTCCTTCGGTAAATAAAGTCTAGCACATTCAGCCTTCACATTTTCTTTCTGGGACTGTGATCGAATGGTCACGGCGTGTTCAAAATTTGTGAGTTCGGGGTATTTATTTGGCATATTGACAAATATTGAACCTGGCGACAAATTTGTGTGAACAATTTTGTAGCGCAGAGACAAATTGCGCAGAGCGTAGTACAGCTGTACGACGATAATTTTAGTATCGGTTTCCGATAAGCACCCTTTCGAGAGAACGTGGTTGCTAAGCAAAATGTCATTTTCTCCTCTAGGGTAAAAGAGGCACACAAACTCCGAATCAAAACCCCAATCACAAGGTCTCAAAATGTTCGGCTCATGATGTACTTCCTTCAGCATGTGCATCTCTTTTGGAACCATTTGTGCTCCCTCACCTTGTAGTTCGGCCCTCTCTCTGCTCATGTACTTAACTTTAAATTTGCTTTTTGACGTCTTTTTGCAAACATGGCCTGCTCCAGCGTTGTGTGTGAATGGTCCAATTTTGTAAACAGACGCTGATTGCTGAGCAGTGACTATTCGAAAATACATCTGAAAAAAGAATTTATCTCTAGTTAAAACAACTTTTCCAATACCCAAGTGTTTAAATATATTTGGTGCTCAAATTATCGACATTTCAATTTCTAAACTTTTTACATTGATTAGTATTTTTTCTATGACAAGTTGCTAAAATTTACCTGGATGATGCTCTCTGGTTGGTTACAGCAGAAGGCAAATTGCAGGAAAAAGAAACGCGTTGAGAAGTATACAGACAAAGTAAAAGTAAGGTAAAGAAAACTGTAAAAGTTTTGCAAAATTCACTGATTTTATAGACCAAAAATTCTGATAACATTGTTTATTTTGTTTTTTATTAATCATTAAGGAATGTGTTTGCGAAAAAGATCTGGCGAAGTGCACGGGGGGTGGTCCGCTTCCGGGGGGGACTTGTGAGGCTTCCCAGTTGTTCATCACGGGGCAGCCTTTCTGTCCAGCGTGCAGCGACTTGGCAGCTGCGTTCCCGCGTCTTCAGACAGTCGTCCTCGATGACGATAGCTCGCTCAATTGTCGATTGACCAACTGCCCCCTGGTGTGCTGCGCGTGGTTGGAAATCAAGTCCCTGTCTGTGCCATGCACATTCGACTGGTACGGTTTTATCATAATATCTACCTGGTACGGTTTTATCATATCTGCCTGGTACGGCTTTATAATATTTGCATTTGATCTTGCAGAAAAATTTAATCAAATAGAATTTGTTTGTTTACCAAAGCACTTTTTTGCCTGGTACCGTGTCAACAGGTCATTATGACCGAGTTTACAAAAAAATTACATAAAATTTTAAGCAAATATATTGCTGATGGGTTTTTTACGTGTCTTTGACTTTTTAATAATAATTGGCTTTGTTTAGGTATTTTTGTTTGTTCAATAGTTGTTTTATTTTATTTTAGTCCGCTGACCACTAGCCCGACGACCACTAGCCCGCCGACCACTAGCCCGCCGACCACTAGCCCGCCGACCACTAGCCCGCCGACCACTAGTCCGCCGACCACTAGCCCGCCGACCACTAGCCCACCGACCACAGTGACTCCGGCTGCGTCGGCTAATGCGACTACAACTGGAACAGATGGACTCTGGAAGAAGGTGTAAGCATGAAAAGGGTTCTGTGTTTTTTGATGTGATGCACTGTATTTTGCATGCTTTAAATTTTGTTTTAATGTGAAAAAATGTGCTTTTCAGCACCGTCTTGTTTGTTTTTCTTTTGTTTAAAGTTTCAATTTAGTTAGTTACTAATTTTTTAGCACGATCGGCTTTGGTGGTGGTTCGCTTGCGGTTATTGTTGTGCTGGGAATTATTATTTTGCGGTATGTCTGTGTTTAATTAGTTAATAGACTAAAGTTAATCACAATTTCAGCACTGCTGTACGCATGGTAGCATGAAAAAGATTTAATTGCTCTTTTACTAATATTTACTTAGATCATGTCCTTATAAATGTAGTTTTCAGTATTCTTGTGTGCAGTATTAGTTCCCATTCTGCAAAGAGCAGTAGTTATTGATACCGTTCATATTTTAAGTATTCAACCAGATTTTGTCAGCTATTAGTGTGTAATTTTATTTTTATAATTTTTCAGGTTGGCCCGCAAACTGAAAAGCGTGCTGGCTCCGGAACTGCCGTATTTTGTTATGGAACCGGTGCAGTTGGACGCTTCTACTCAGGCGGCTGAGGGCGATGTGGAGAGCGAGTACGCTGAAATTTCTTTGTATTATTCTGAAGTATATGAACCGCCAGTGTACCGCTCTACCACATACGAGGTGCCAAAGTAGGTTAACATATGTATATATTGTTTAGGTGTGGAGCGTGGCCTGACAATCCATCCCCTGTGATTCTACGATAGGTACAAATTTTTTAAATAGACATGGTAACAAAATTACTTTAATTTTCTAAAGTATATACTGATACTCTTTGAAATTGACGTTTCATTGTTGTTGATGTTTACAAATAACTTATTTGTAGTCATCTGGTGCTGGAAAATACAAAATTTAGGAAAGTTTGACTTTTTAAAACAATAAAACTTTTATACTTTCAGCTCTCAAAGATGAAGGGCCGTCCGGACTGTATCGATCGGGTGTCCTGTTTGCTCAATCCGCCTGCCATCCTTCCCTGCCTTTTAATTACCTCAGTGCCTTGATTTGGTTCGTGTTAGCGGACTTGCTGCGCTGTTTAGTTTAGTTTTGTGATGAAGGTTGTATAGGTTATTTCCTATTTAGGGCACATCCGTACAAGTATATGTCTGTTCAGCTAACAAAATTCGAAAACAATCACAGCACTGCGTGTGGTTGGAGCAGCAGGTAGTGTGATTGTAGGAATTGCTGGCTGAACAAACATATACATGTATGAATTGGCCTTGGTCTCGTTGGCCGTCAAGGTTTTCACAATTGAGTAAGATAAGTACACCTGAGACTACCACACATACACACATATTATATACCTATTTTAGTCATTTCGGCAGTCTGGGATCGTGTTTTCCCAAGATTGCTGCACACATGCGATCTTTACACAGTGTTTTCAGCATTTTGTGTATTTTCACAACATAAGACCATTACACACATACACAGACGCACACATACACACAAGAATCGCTATTAGATCATGTAACTTCTTTCGTTCGTTTACATGAACTGAACCAGGGCACAACTTTGTTTTTTGTTGTTGTAAAGCTAAGTTCATACTTTTATTGTGAATCATTTTGTGTTAACTAACCCTGTAGTTCGAATAATTTTTATAAGTTTTTGTTTTAGTTAGTTTTTTAGTACAATAGTATTCGCTAACACAAGAGTGAACGAAAGCTTTTATTTTAATTATGTCTAGTTAGTTTAATTTTTGCTTTAATTGTGGCTGTTGTAATTTTTGGCTGTTTAACTTGTTTTTATGCTGAACATTTTATATAACAGGGGGTTTAAGTTGTTTTTTCATAAAAAGGAAAAGTTTTATGTTGTTTTTTAAAACCAACAGACAGATGTTACTAGAAATTACTAGTTTGACGCTTCAGAAACTTCTAGGCTTCTAGCTATCGGACCAGACGTAACTTTGAGCAAAATAACATAATTTTAGCAAGTCTAGATAATTGATTGGCTTTTTCTACCTATAACTTTGTTGGGTTTATTGTTTACGCGTAATTTGAGCTTTATCATGTATATTTTGTGTGATTTTTTGTTCAGACTGTATACAGCATCATTTTGGCTCTTGTTTTGGTTGTTGTTGTTTGCCAAAAGCGTTGAGATTTTTTCTGTCTTTTGTATTGCTGGTTTTAACACTAGCTAAAAAAGATTTTTTGATTCTGGAAGTGTGTGTGAGTTTTTGACAGAAAACTTTTGAAAACGAAAACTTGCCTTTGTTTTGTCTTTTAAATTTTCTGTAAATAGTTTTAAAGTGTAAAATTTTATTAAACTTTTTAACTGAACATCGTTGTAGTAATACCGTACTGTATTGTAGGTAAGTAGATACGTTAAGGTACGCTTGCACTCTTAGGTAAGCAGGTAGTAGGTAGGCGGGTGGCTGACGGTGCCTTCACGTGGTCCACCTGTTACGCTTTCACTTGTGAAAGTAACTGATGGCCGTCATAGTTAAGTACTAGGTAGGTGGGTGGCTGACGGTGCCTTCACGTGGTCCACCTGTTACGCTTTCGCTTGCGAAAGTAACTGATGGCCGTCATGTAGCACGTTATTCAAAAAGCTTTTTATTTGTTTAAAAAAATGCATTTACAGTAAAAGTCTTTTCTTAAACAAACATTGCCCATAATATGCACTAAGCAAACAGCTAGGTTTGGTAATTGACGACTTTTTGAGAGTCCGCAGGGTGGGTCCACAAAAAGACGTCAATTACTACTTGTGGAATTTATTTGATATCTCACACAACATTTACTGGCACATTAAAACATTTCTGATGTTGTGTAGAACTTGTTTGAAACTCAATGGAAGTTCTACAAGCAAGTTCGAATATCGCTGGTAATCTGAGGAATTTATTTGAAATAGAATGCAACCTCTACTGACACATTTATATATTTTTTGGAGATCTATAGAACTTGTTTCAAACTCGATGGAAGTTATGCAAGCAAGTTCAATTATCACTAGTGATCTGTGGAACACATCTGAAATATTGCACAACCTATACTGGCACATTAAAACATTTCTGAAGCTGTATAGAACTTATTTGAAACTCAATAAAACTTCTGCAAGCAAGTTCAAATATCATTTGTGATCTGTGGAACTTATTTGAAATCCAATGCAACCTCTATTAACACATTTAAATATTTTTTTAAATTTATAAAACTTTTTGAAAACTCGAGGGAGGTTTTCCAGGAAATTCCTATATCGGTGGTATCTGTGGAATTTATTTGATATCTCACACAACATTTACTGGCACATTTAAACTTTTCTGAAGTTGTGTAGAACTTATTTGAAACTCAATGGAAGTTCTGCAAGAAAGTTCAAATATCAGTGGTATCTGTGGAATTTATTTGATCTCACACAACATTTACTGGCACATTAAAACATTTTGAAGTTGTATAGAACTTATTTGAAACTCGATGGAAGTTATGCAAACAAGTTCAATAATCACTGGTGATCTGTGGAACACATTTGAAAGCTTACAAAACCTATACTGGCACATTTAAACTTTTCTGAAGTTGTGTAGAACTTATTTGAAACTCAATGGAAGTTATGCAAGCAAGTTTATATATAACTTGTCACCTGTGGAGCTTATTTGATATCTCACACAGCCTATACTGGCACATTAAAACATTTCTGAAGTTGTATAGAACTTATTTGAAACTCAATGGAAGTTCTGCAAGAAAGTTCATATATCAGTGGTATCTGTGGAATTTATTTGATATCTCACACAACATTTACTGGCACATTTAAACTTTTCTGAAGTTGTGTAGAACATATTTGAAACTCGATGGAAGTTATGCAAGAAAGTCCAAATAGCAGTGGTAATTTTTAAAAATTATTTGATATCTCACACAACCTATACTGGCAAATTAAAACATTTCTGAAGTTGTATAGAACTTATTTGAAACTCAATGGATGTTCTGCAAGAAAGTTCAAATATCAGTGGTATCTGTGGAATTTATTTGATATCTCACACAACATTTACTGGCACATTTAAACTTTTCTGAAGTTGTGTAGAACATATTTGAAACTCAATGGAAGTTCTGCAAGAAAGTTCAAATATCAGTGGTATCTGTGGAATTTATTTGTTATCTCACACAACATTTACTGGCACATTTAAACTTTTCTGAAGTTGTGTAGAACTTATTTGAAACTCAATGGAAGTTATGCAAGCAAGTTTATATATAACTTGTCACCTGTGGAGCTTATTTGATATCTCACACAGCCTATACTGGCACATTAAAACATTTCTGAAGTTGTATAGAACTTATTTGAAACTAAATGGAAGTTCTGCAAGAAAGTTCATATATCAGTGATATCTGTGGAATTTATTTGATATCTCACACAACATTTACTGGCACATTTAAACTTTTCTGAAGTAGTGTAGAACTTATTTGAAACTCAATGGAAGTTATGCAAGTGGCAGTTTGACTACCTCGTTATAGTGCGTTGTATTCAACCGACACAGCTAATATGCAGCCGAACTGTACATTTGGAACATATAGCGACGGAGATTTTAAATTTTTGTCATATTTTTTTAAAAAATGGGTCAAAACAGACAGTTGATGTATCATATGAACCTTAATCATATTCAGCTTACGTTAGCATCTAATTTTTTTCTATGAAAAGTCTATTTTTCCTGCAAAAAAGTAAAATCGTCCGTTTTTTTTATAATGATTTCCCTAAAAAAAACGGATTTTTTCAAAAATAAAACGGAGGTCAATAAACACCCAAAACCTACATAAACTTCACTTTTTAACACTCAAACATCAAGAAAAATTTTTCTTTTTCTCTCTTTTTTGCTCATCAACATCGTATAATAGAGCACTTCGAACAAGGAATTGTGAAAAAAATAACAACTAATGCAGACAGCCTTAAACCTGAAACAGTCGATCACCAAAATAAGTGCGAGCAGCTATATACATAACTCTCGACTGCAATAACGGGTGGCCGACGCTATAGGGCCCGCTATTCTTTGCAGAGGATCCTCTGATCGCGTTCAGCGGCTCAATTTATCTCCAAAAGCATTAAAATCCTCATTTCGAAAAATTGACCGCTGGGGACTCCCAATGGGAAATTCCTTAAGGGGGGTCGTGGGGGGTCCAAAAGATTTTCTAAACAAAAATAAATCTCGAATTCGCGTTCAGCGGCCTAATTTATCCCCAGAGACGTCAAAAAAACATTTTTAAAAAAGTGACCAATGTAGACCAATCAGGACCCTCACTGTGGGGCGGGATTGACTGTGGATTCATTCCAAGGCTTTTTTCTCAATAAAGTTAATAATATTCAAAACAGGACGATATAATTGTGATCTAAACACGGATCAAACATTCAGTTTTTTTTGAGAAAATTTATCGAAAAAAAACGGATGCTGTATTTCGGAGTACATGTCACTCCGAGGGATAAGATTGTGACAGAAGATAGACAATAGTTTAGATTATCATTGTGGTGAGTTTGGGAGTGATTGGATGGATGTGGATGAAAATATGATACTTTATCCAAAATATCCGAGGTCAATATTCCGACTCTAAATTTGGGCGGTCTGAGAAATTTTAACAAAAGTTTTTGAATATAACTTTTGGAAGTTACTGCACCACTACAAATTAAAATTTAGTCTTTTTTCTACTTTCTCCTCGATTTTTGGCTCTGTGTAAATCATGGACTCTGAAAAAAACCCATCCGTTTTTTTTCGCAAAATCGGCCTTCCGTTTTTTTTAGTTAAGGTTGCTATACTATCGCGTGGCCCGGTTCAGCAATTTTTGAACTGCACGTAGGACATATATATACATTGAACAGGGGTTTTTGGGGTGGTCTCGTCACAGAATTACGTGTCAGTCCCCATTTTTTTGACATGAGCTAAAATGCACTTAATTGCCATTTTAACGCAAAAAACGACATATACTAGCATTTTTCGTTCAAAAACAATGCTTATTTTCGACCACAGCAACATCATACGTAAGTAAAATTGGAGCTCAAAGGACCGAAAATTACAAAAAGGTGCACCGGCAGGGGTCCAGAAGCTAGCCAATCTGCAAATTTTCCGAAATTTGTTTGACATTAAATTTTGTAATTTTCTAAAAATGTCATTATTGTAACAATAAAACTGCTAAAACGATCGTACAGTGTATTACGCAATTACAATTCAACTAGGTATATATGTATATGAACATGCAGATGCAAAATAAAAGCAAGGAACACTAAGCCAATATCTTGCAGGGGTCTGGGGGCGGCAGCCCCCCGGAAAAATGGGGAAATTTTTTATTTTTACGTGTTACCTCAATTTTGGTGAACTGGAGACGTATTGGAAATTTTTTCCGACCGGACCGTAAAAACCAAAGGGGAGATCCTTGTGTAAAATTTCAGTCCGAACTATTTCGGGGGAAGGGGGGGGAATAACACCGCCCCGGCTACGCCCCTGCTTAGCAGTAGGTATATTAAGCAATCAAAGAGCGCACAATGCACAAAAGCAAGGAAGAATAAGCCACAAGGTTGCACGGGGGTGGGGGCGGCAGCCCTAGAAACAAATTTGGGAAAAAATTGTGTTTTTAGGCCGATTTGAGTTAATTGCGGACGTATCGGAAATTTTTTTCCAGCCAGGCCATAAAAACAATGGGGGATCCTTGTGTAGAGTAAACGACAGGCTACGAGGGCCTAAATAGGCCCCAAAGCAACATGGAGATAGGGCCTATCTAGTCTACACCAGGCTACAAGGGCCTAAATAGGCCCAAAGCAACATGGAGAGTGGGCCTATCTAGTCTACACCAGGCTACAAGGGCCTAAATAGGCCCAAAGCAACATGGAGAGTGGGCCTATCTAGTCTACACCAGGCTACAAGGGCCTAAATAGCCCCAAAGCAACATGGAGAGTGGGCCTATCTAGTCTACACCAGGCTACAAGGGCCTAAATAGCCCCAAAGCAACATGGAGAGTGGGCCTATCTAGTCTACATCAGGCTACCAAGGTCTAGATAGGCCCCAAAGCAACATGGAGAGTGGGCCTATCTAGTCTACGACAGGCCCTTAGCCTATCTAGTCTACGACAGGCTACAAGGGACTAAATTGGCCCCAAAACAACATGGAAAGAGGGCCTATCTAGTCTACGACATGTACAAGGGCCTAAATAGGCCCCAAAACAACATGGAGAGGGGCCTACATAGTACATATCTAGTCTGCCGTAGACTACAAGGGCCAAAATAAACCCTAAAATAACATAAAAATAAATTAAAAATAG
>JASANF010016081.1:0-29862 GCA_030248245.1 Trissonchulus sp. WLG1_4
GGGGTTAGGGTTAAATGCAGTTGGGGGGGGGAAATAGTGGACCTGTTTTTTTTGAGTAGAGCACCTTGGGGGAAGCATTTTTGCTTCAAGAACCCCTATTTCATTTTTTGGATATTTTGAGATACGACCCCCCGAAATCTGAACCCTCAGTGAGGGACGTTTTCGCAAATTTTGTCCGAAGCCCTTGGATTTTCCGATCTAATCGTGTCTAAATGGTGTCAAATTATTGTTTGCAATTTTTTACGATCAAAACAAAAGCTTTTTAACCGGGTTCCTGCCGAAAAATTGGCAAAATTCGCCAGAAACGTCCAATTTTTGACCAAATTCAAACTTGACCTTAATCTAGGCTTGGGCTTAGGCTTAGGGCTTAGCCTTAGTATGGGGCTTAGGCTTAGGCTTAGTATCAGGCTTAGGCTTAGGTTCAGGCTTAGGCTTAGGCTCAGGCTTCGGCAATAAAAAAACGAAATTTTCAGAAAATCCTGCCAGCTTAGCCTAGAGAATCCTGCCAACCAAGCCTAGACGATGCCTTAAAACATCATAACGCACTCAAAACTATCCAAAAACTATAGCCATTTTTGGCTTCGAACTTTGGCCTACGTTCATAGCTCGGAAAATCCAAATTTGTGGATAGGGGTTCTATTACAAAAAATGCTTCCCTCAAGGTGCTCTCACAGGAAAACCAGGGCTGGGATTCACAACCTAACACTAACACTAAAGTTTGCCTTAAGGGGGTAATTGCGTTTTTAGGTGTTTTTTTGCAAAGGCTTAGCTCAGCGTTTACAAATTCAAATCACAAGCGGTCTTTTGCATTAGGTAGAACAATATCTTTCCTAAATGTATGCCATGCATTGAAATTTAACCTGTGATTTTGTTTCCAGTATAAGCGACTAAAGGCAGGTCCTTTCCAAAATATTACAACTTTTTACAAAAAGTTTGCGCCACAGCTCTGAATCATACGATTACCTGTTGGAGCTGAAAGTTGGTAAGGTTTTTAACATGCTTAAAATCCCCAGGCATGTCCCCCACTTTTTTAATAACTAGTCAATTTACTGAGAAAATAGCTGAAAAGCAAACGCACCGAAAATTTAAGATATGTTCTTGTAATTAAAACCATCTAAAAACGTCCACAAATGAAATTTCGAAAAAGTGAGAGACATGCCTGGGGATTTTGACCTTTACAGTACCGTCCCAAAAATTCATGCTCAGGCGTCACTTATAACTTGAGTACTGGTGGCGCAAAGTTTACATAGAAATCACAAAAACCTCGAAAACGCAACTACCACCTTAAAAGTTAGTGAAACACTTAAATTTTAGCCTGAAACACTTGGCCCGTATTCACATACTAACACTAACACTTAAAGTTAGTGTAAACCCTAACTTTAAGTGCTTCGTAGCACTAAATTTAGGCCCGTATTCACATACTAAGTGTAACGCTTAAACTTAGTGTTTACACTTAGTGTTAGCGCTTATAAGCGCTAAGTGTTATTCACATACTTAGTGTTTATTTAAGCGCTTAGCAAACACTAACGCTTAACTTAGCGTTTCAATTTTGTATTCACATACTTAAAATTTAGTGTTTGGCTTAGAATTAAGCGCTTAAGTTTAGGGACCTCGGGAGCTCCCTAAGCGCTAAGCGCTTAGTTAGTGGATGGTGTGGGGTAGGGGTGGGGAGAGTGGGGGAGGTTCTTGGTCGCCATGGGAAGGAAGGGCATGCAATTTAGGATATATTAGTAACATTTTCCGACCAATTCGATCCATTTTGCTCGTTTAATCGCCAAAAATAAAAAATGCACTTTGTTGTCCAAATTCGTTTTTTTACATTTTTGAGTAGAGCATCTTAATCGAAGTAATTTTTCTTCAAGAACTTTTATTTGAAAATTTATATTTTTCACGATATGCTCCCTGAGACATGTAGAGCTGATTTTGCATTTCTCAGGAATCCACCTGCTGAAAACATTTTTTACAAATTTATAGTTCGAGAAAAATATATATTATTAATAAGAAATAGTAATTTAAATAAATCTATAATCGGATTTATAAATAGCAAATGGAAATGCCGATAAATAACGAATTCCGGATCCACATCAAGCAGGGAGCGCACTCCAAGCCAAAGCCAAAACTAAGCACAAAAGTTGCTAAACGCTAAGTTTAGTATAACACTAATTTTTAAGCGTTTATTTTGTGAATAACAGTTTAGTACAAAATAAGCGCTAACACTTAGCAAACGCTTAGCGTTAGTATGTGAATAACTCTTAGTATGTGAATTCGGGCCTAAGTGTTAGTGTTAGTATGTGAATACGGGCCAAAATGTTAGTGTTTTGAGGCCAATTTTAAGTGTTTCACTAACTTTTTAGGGAAAAGTTAGTGTTAGTGAATTTCAGCCCAGGAATCTGAATTTTCTGTAAAATTTTTTCGGTTATGGATTTTTCAGATGTTTTTTACCCTTTCCATTCAGAGACATTTTACAGACTTTCACAGGAATTTCAGATAAATTTCAGAGAAGTTCAGGGGAAATTCAGAGAATTTCACCCAGAATTCAGAGACTCTGAATTTTATCTGAAAAAAATGTTACTGGCTTTTCAGATAAATTTCAGATACTTTTTACAAGAATTTCAGATAAAATTTACCTGATATTTACAGATGTGAAAAACATGTGAATTTTCTCTGAAACTCGTGTAAAAAGTATCTGAAATTTATCTGAAAAGCCAGTAACATTTTTTTCAGATAAAATTCAGAGTCTCTGAATTCTGGGTGAAATTCTCTGAATTTCCCCTGAACTTCTCTGAAATATACCTGAATTTCCTTTGAAAGTCTGTAAAATGTATCTGAATGGAAAGAGTAAAAAACATCTGAAAAATCCGTAACCGAAAAAATTTTACAGAAAATTCAGATTTCCTGGTTTTCCTGTGTCTACTACAAAAAATAGGTCCACTATTTCCCCCCCCCCCAACTGCACTTGATCCAACAAACGTTGCGTCTCGCAAACTATTTTGCGGATCAAGTGCTAGTGCAGTTGGGGGGGAAAATAGTGGACCTATTTTTTGGAGCAGAGCACCTTGAGGGAAGCATTTTTTGTAATAGAACCCCTATCCACAAATTTAGATTTTCTGAGCTATGACCCCCTGAAAATTGAATTTTCAGTGTTTTGGGAAGTGAACGTAGGCCAAAGTTCGAAGCCGAACGGCTATAATCTTTGGTTTTGGATAGTTTTGAGTGCGTTATGATGTGTAACTGGGCAAGTGAAAGCGCACGTGGACTTACTACGTAAATGGACTGAATGAGTTGAATACCTGAATGAGTAACATATGAAAAATGAAACTTCAGCACGTACATGTAGGAAGGAATTGTAGACGGCAAACCGGCATGACTGAAAAGTCACACCTACTTGAATGCAAAGAAATGGAATTTGGGACTGAGTAACTGGATGACGGTTAGGTTGCGCAATAGCCCCACGCACAGGCTATTTAAGTTCGAAGCAAACCCGTCAACAGTCAGTCTTGAGTTGGATTTCGGCGGCAGTTAGGGGAAGGCCACTGCGGTGCGACTTATGCGTTGGGTTCAGTTTGCGTTAATTGGTTTTGCTATTAATTTGCTCATCGTGATTGATGGAACTATTATTGTGTGGTTGCTAACTGTAATTAAAACTCCGGTAATGGTGAGTCCTTTTAGAGCGGTAAACTTAAGTAACTAAAGTAGATAGGCACATATTAGATAGCCTGAGGCAGGAGTAAGATACTTCTGTAACCTGTAATCGGGCGCGAAGCCCCACTAGACGAAACTATCAGACTTTAGGAGATAACCTAGCTTCAAGCCCGGTTACAACTGGTGCCGTGACCAGGATAGACACAACGCAAGTAAGTTAACAGTATATGGTTATTAAGATTAGTTGGTTAACCAGTTAGTTGTGAAGTTAGTTACCAGTCCGTTAGTTAGACCAGTGGGTAGTCGGAGTAGTTTCGTTACCTCTGCAATTGTGCATTAGACTGTCGAAAGTTTAGACAGTGGAGAGTCAGGTGAGTGGACGCCCAGCCTAGTTAGATCTTTGAAATTTACCAAGTCAAAACAGCTTTCAGAATGGGATTAGAAGATGTTTGTGCGCGGTTGAAAAGACAAAATGTGCTACTTGAGCAAATAGTCAGCAAAATAGCTGACTTAGAATACTGTCGCAAAGAAACAGTGAGAAAGAGATTGCCAGACAGACAAGACGTGCATAGAAGCCTTGACCGTCGAAAGCTGCACGGTCGACCAGTCTGCAGGCTTTGTGGGAGACGTGGCCACATTTCGTTATCCTGTAGACGTAAGTTACGTAGCACTGAAGATAGGTTTAGTGCAGGATTTGCTGTTAGGGACCAAAACTTAGGCTATTCTAGCAAGCCAACGCAAGATTGGAGGATCAAAGGTAAACCACTCAACACAGCAAAACCTCATTGTGTTAGTGAAAGATCTAGTCAAGTTAGGGCATTATTGGAGCAAAATATGCGACTTATTGACAAGTTAATGGAATCTCATTTAACCCAAAACCAGAAAAAGATGACAGGAATAAAGCATGATTGTGAAGTAGTAAATGCCCAAGTGATTTATGGGAAGGTAAACAACATACCAGCAGAAATGCTTATAGACACAAGTACTTGTATTACAATGGTGAACAGTCGTTTGACATGTGTGTCTGCCTTTGGTAAGTCAAAACAGTCGGAGAAACTACGTGGCCTAGGCGACGAAATGTTAGAGATAGTAGTCGGGAAAAGAAAAATCACAATTATTGCTGAGATCATGCAAAACTGCTCTTATGATGTCATTCTTGGTACTGACGCCCTAGCTCAACTAGGCGCTAGGACAGAATTTTTTACAGGATCGATCGACATATGCAACGCGGAAACGAAGCTCTTCGACGTAAATAAGCAACCTAATCACAGCTCGGTTAGTAAAACATCTAAAGCGAACCACAGGTTAGTGCAGCAAAATACGTATGCCAAACTGCCTAGTATATCTAAAAGTAAGAGTGTACAATGCGGTGTGCATACATATGAAACCAAAAGGCAAAACAAGAAGGTAAACTACACTACTGCGAAGCAGTCCCAGATGTTCGCTAAATCGAAGCATAGACCTGGGATTTGTAAAAAACAGATGGATATACCGCAGCTGCGCGACTCCGATATGTTAAGTGAACACGTATCTCCAAGAGGCCAAAAAGAATCCTTGGAGACGGGGCCGGAGTATAATAACATGACGTGCCGATGTAATTTACCCTTATTTGCAGCTGCTCTCATGATACTGCTCGCCGTATCAGCCTTTGTTACCCAAAAGTTTAACCAGAAGTCAAACTTGGGACCCAAACATACTGCTATGTTTACGTTTATCCATACTTTAGAAAACGTTCATTCGTACGTAGATCAATACACTGTGTTGCTCCCATGTTACCTAAATATCAGTAAAACAGAACGCCCCGTAGGGTCAGGAGAAGCACTACAAACACAATCAGAGCTGGTAGATGTACTATGTAAATTCGGCATCAGTTCAAGACGTAAAGCACTCATCCGTAATGTAGCACAGAATTCGCCAGTGAAGGTTTTACAAAACACCAAAATAAAACTTTGTGTAACAACTACAAATCGATACGTATGTGACAGCAAGGCTATGGACATTACGAGCACGTTTATTATGAATAGCGCACAACTGAATTGCACAGTTATTGTGATATATCCATAGTTAGCGTGTGCACAGGGTAACAGGTCTATTCCACATCCTATGGTTAAATTTTTTTCGAATAATGTTACACTATATTCATGTAAACTAGTATATTTACCTATGGTTAATACCTGACAGGACATTGGACGTATTAAAATAGGAACTAATTGACTCACATGCAAGACACACAGTAATCACTAATCAGATAATAACGCGTTAGTATATAAATGACACCACTATATACAATTTGGTGAGGAACGGCAACCTAACAAAGCATCTAGCATCATGGGGCAATCGAACTTAGCAGATGTGATTAGATTTACGGACGTATGGTATGCGTGCCCCTGGATTGGAGCAACATCAGTAAAAGAATTAGCTAAACTTTCAGGTAAGTATATATTGCTGGGCCATTCTTTTTCCTGTCGCTACCTCAGTAGCGACAGGACTTTACATTTGTTTTGCCCTACGTAAATTGCACGTCTTACATGTAATCACTGTGGCAAATTTGTGAGCGTGTTTGTGTGTAGTTTTTCTGTAATGTGTGTGTGAGCTGGCCCAGGCGGCCAGCCAGCTAGCTTCGGTTTTTTGTTGCTAGCTAGCTTACTGTAGGGCTGAAATGGCCAAATTAGTCCTTTTCTGTTGTTCTTTAAAGACCTAAACATAATCTATATTGACTGACGCTTCAATTAGCGAAAACTAGGTATAATAATGCATTTAATAATTCTTCAAAACAAGCAGCAACAAAATAAAGTCAGTCCAAAACTAGGTAAAACGCACCTTGACGGCAGTTTCAAATATATGTATTTGAAAACAAGTGTTTAACCAGAAAATCGTAATTATTTTCGCATAACAGTTTTATAGGTAGGTACCTCAAGTACGCGTTTATTACAGTGTCGTTTATTCTGCAAGCTTAGCTTAATGTTTAAGTAGTTGCTGTACAAAACTTTGTGAATCAGAGACTAATTTCGGGTGCATGAGCTAGACTGCAAGACTGAAACAGATTGCATTTACAAGTCTGAGTCTGTACTAGCTTATAGACGCAAATACGGACAGTTATAAACCAAGCTCAAGGCATTTTAAACCATGGTGTAAATTTGTTAAGCCATAAATGCACCGTGTTCGCAAACACCTTGATTTGATAGCCACACAGAACATGCACTAACCGAACAGGTATTTTGTCTTTGCTAAACACCTTGTGGTGGGTTGGCTCGTCGGAATTTGTGCGTTAGGTTGGGTAAATTCAAGGCATTCACACATCCAAAGCTGCAGAAACCTTCGGTGAGTCGTCAACCGAGGTTTGGGTGGTGCTACGCAGTTTTTTCTAAATTAGGGAACGAAGTGTGGGATGGATCGGGGGAAAGAGTCGGATCAGGTGGGTGTAAAACTGTGCTAGTAAAATCCTTCATGGTTATATATTGTATGTAGATCCACGGGTCTGCTTGAGGTTGGCAAACCCTATCAGTCACGTCAGAAAACAGTGTGTGGGTCGAATGAGGTAGACTTAGAGGAATACGTTTAAATCTGGTATCGGGTTGGCCACGTGAGCAAGTTGCCAATCAAGTTTTATTGTTTAATCCCTGCATTGTTTAAAAGAATGTTAACGGCTTAATAAGAATAATATTTGGGGCTGACAGAGTTGGGGGTTCTGTTGGGTGCAGTGTTGTTAAGCATTCTCCAAGTCCACACAAAAGTCCCAGGCTCGATCCTCTACACCATTTTTTCTTTCATCTTTCACAAAATAGGGAAATCCTTCTTCAACATAATTATTTAAATCTATATTCGTAAAATTAACGTAGATTTACAAACGTTTTAAAAAATACTGAAAAATTTTTGTAAAAGTTTAAATAATGTGAGCGACAGGTAAAACTTCCTTTGAAGGGACTTCTTCCAGCTGATGTCTATATTCTACCGATTATACGTTGCACTGACTGTTGCTCATGACTTCAATTATGCTGTGACCATGGATCAAAACTCAATAAATTTTGCATAAAATTGCTGCTTGTTTAGATACAGAGCAGTACGAACCATGCTGTTGCTTTGCTTATTCCTGAAATGATAGTCTTTGTACCAAAGTTTGTTGTTTTTATAGGACCAAAACGTTTTAACTGTGAACATTTGCTCTTGCCACCAGCCGAAGACTATGCCGCAAGAGACATCAATTGAGTTTTTAAGACTATACTATACGCTATACATTTTAATGAGTTTCAAATGACGATTTTCGTGGTAATTAACTGCCATTTTAATCCTCCCAGTTACAATGACACCTGACAAATTCGAATTGCAGTTTACCTAATATAAACGTAATGGATTTACGTTACGGTGCCGCAATTCTATGTGATTATGCTCTGCTCTTATTTTTACGCTTGTCGACTGGCCGCTTCCTTCTCATAATTATAACGGAAGACTTCTTAACAACTATTCTGAAACAACGCGCAATAAGAAGATATCTATGTAACATGTTTAGACAATATTGGGTGTTTGTTGTATCACTGCCTGCTACATTCTCTGTACATGCAATATTTGTTACTTATAGGACTGTGCTCTGAGTTTGTAAAAATTGGGGCATCAAATCAGTAGTTACATCTAATTTTTCAAAAAAAATGCATAAGTGAAAGTCAACAGTGGCATTGTAATAATAGAAAAGTTTATCGACAAAAACAGAAAAATAAGCTTACGCTACTCACGCTAAACAAGCTAACAAATTTTATAATGGTTTATTAGAAAAAAGCTGCAGCGAAAAACAGTGCCGCGTAAGAAAAAACAGCATAGCATAGCCAGCTGCTACTATCTATTGCAATCAATGTATATAATACATGTTTTAAACTCTGTATGCGTAATATTATGTAATGTGTAATATGTTATGTGCAACATATGAACCAACCGCATTCTCTCACAAAGCACCTCAAAAAAATTATAGATAAAGGAACAGGAAGTAACAGCCAGTAGAAGTACATATATATATACACTAGATTTTTTATTGACAATAGCTGACATATTCTCGAATGTGGACATTCGCTAAAAAAATGGGGGACGTGTGTAACTGGGCAAGTGAAAGCGCACGTGGACTTACTACGTAAATGGACTGAATGAGTTGAATATCTGAATGAGTAACATATGAAAAATGAAACTTCAGCACGTAGGAAGGAATTGTAGATGGCAAACCGGCATGACTGAAAAGTCACACCTACTTGAATGCAAAGAAATGGAATTTGGGACTGAGTAACTGGATGACGGTTAGGTTGCGCAATAGCCCCACGCACAGGCTATTTAAGTTCGACGCAAACCCGTCAACAGTCAGTCTTGAGTTGGATTTCGGCGGCAGTTAGGCGAAGGCCACTGCGATGCGACTTATGCGTTGGGTTCAGTTTGCGTTAATTGGCAGGAGTAAGATACTTCTGTAACCTGTAATCGGGCGCGAAGCACCACTAGACGAAACTATCAGACTTTAGGAGATAACCTAGCTTCAAGCCCGGTTACAGATGTTTTAAGGCATCGTCTAGGCTTAGATGGCAGGATTCTCTAGGCTAAGCTGGCAGAATTTTTTCTGAAAATTTAGATTTTTTATTGCCTAAACCTGAGAATAAGCCTAAGCCTAAATCCTAACCAAAGGCTAAATTTGAGTATTTTTGAAAACACACACGCACACTCACACGTGTTGAGCCTTGCAGGCAGGAAGGAGAGCTCAATGATACTAAGCCTAAGCCTAAGCCACATACTAAAGGCCGATTCACACGGTGCGTTTTTGCCGCTGCGATTTTGACGCAAAACGCAAGCCGCAGAGTGTCGCAAGCGAAACGCACCATCTGAACAAGCTTTGCGGCCTTAGTGCGTCTCGCAGGTCAGTTTGCTGCGTCTTCACTGTTTCAAAAAAATGACAAATTGGTCCGCGAAATTTGTTTATGCTAAGACATCCCCAGCATCAAAACGCAATGAAATCGCAGGTCGAATAGCAGTCTGGCGTTTAAAACGCTGCGACAAAATCAAGACGCAGGCATTCCGCACTAAAAACGCTGCGTTTGTTCAGACATTGCGTTTTGAGTGCGGCAAGCTGCGTTTTGCCTCAGCGGCAAAAACGCTGCGTCAAAATCGCAGTAAAATTGCAGCGTGTGAATCGGCCATTAGCCTAAGCCCTAAGCCTAAGCCCAAGCCTTACTTAAGGCCAGGTTTGAATTTGGTCAAAAATTGGACGTTTCTGGCGAATTTGGCCAATGTTTGGGCAGGAACCCGGTCAAGGAGCCTTTGTTTTGATTCTAAAAAATTGTAAACAATAATCTGACACCATTTAGACACGATTAGAACAGAAACAACAAGGACTTCGGAAAAAAATTGCGAAAACGTCTCTCATTGAGGGTTCAGATTTCTAGAGGTCATATCTCAGAAAATTCAAAAAATGAAATAGGGGTTCTTGAAGCAAAAAAGCTTCCCCCAAGGTGCTCTAATCAAAAAAGTACGTCCACTGTTTCCCCCCCCCGGCCCCCCAACTGGGGCCGTATTCTCAAAATTACCTGCAGGTAAAGTTAGGCTAACTTTACCCACAGGTAAGGTGAAGGTAAAGTTAATTCTGCGGGTAAGGGTAAAGCTAAAGTTTACCAGAGGGTAAAGGTAAATTCTTAGAATACGGGGTAAAGTTAAAGTTAAACTGTGGGTAAGGTTAAAGTTTAACTTTACCTGTGGGTAAGGTTAAAGTTTAACTTTACCTGTGGGTAAGGTTAAAGTTTAACTTTACCTGTGGGTAAGGTTAAAGTTTAACTTTACCTGTGGGTAAGGTTAAAGTTTAACTTTACCTGTGGGTAAGGTTAAAGTTTAACTTTACCTGTGGGTAAGGTTAAAGTTTAACTTTACCTGTGGGTAAGGTTAACGTTTAACTTTACCTGTGGGTAAGGTTAAAGTTTAATTTACCTGTGGGTAAGGTTAAAGTTAAACTCTGGGTAAGGTTAAAGTTAAACTGTGGGTAAGGTTAAAGTTTAACTTTACCTATGGGTAAGGTTAAAGTTAAAGTTTAACTGTGGGTAAGGTTAAAGTTAAACTGTGGGTAAGGCTAAAGTTAAAGGTTAACGGTGGGTAAGGTTAAAGTTAAACTGTGAGTAAAGTTAAAGTTCAAAGTTAACTGCGGGTAAGGCTACGGTTTGACTATGGGTAAGGTTAAAAGTTTAACTGTGGGTGATGTAAAAGTTTATATATGTACTTCAACTGACTGAGGCTGAAGGAAAAGTTAAAATTTAGCTATAAGTGATGGCGAGCTGTATCAATTTTTTTAAAATGTGTATGTAATAGTAAAATTTTGTGCAAATTTTGTTTGAAACTAGGCATTTGTGCGTTTTTCCAGTATTTGTCTCAGTTTTCTACAAGTTCGTCCAGTTTATATACAGTGTTTCTCTTTCTTTGCAATCACTTGAATTTATGGACCGCAAGAGCTGTAGTTTGTGTAGCAGTGCAAAAAATTATATATCTGTTGTTTGTACACGATGCGTATATCCAAAAGTGGGATATAAAGCCCTTAGGTGCGGTGCTCATCTCCGTTACAGAGCCCTGGAACGTCAGGGGCGCCACATCTACAATGACTATATACATCCATGGAGGGGGGGCAACCCATACCCATTCGAAATGGGGGGGCTCCGGACCAAATAAGGGGCGCCCCCCTTCTTACTAAAAGTAGGCCAGGGGCCCAAATCGCTGAGGGGGCGAGGCAAAACCGCTGAGGTGAGAACCCTGGCCCGCGGGACCCGTCTGGCTACGCCACTGGTTTTTTCATTAGCCCACCCAATCGCTGGTGCACTGCATAGTCCTTTAAGCGAGATTTATTTATAAAGCATTTGGGGGATAATATATAGTAGCGTAGCCAGGATCAAGTTGAGGGTGCGGCCAACGTGCCTGTTTGTAGTCCGAAACTTTTTTAGAAGCTACATTTTTATCCGAGGGGGGGTAAATCGCTGAGGGGGGGGGCAACACCGCTGAGGAGAAGGGCCCTGGGGCCTGGCCCCCCACGCCCCCCCCATGGCTACGCCGCTGATAGTATACACGCATGCATTTGCTGTCGCGAAAGGCAGAAAGAAGGAAAAGCGAGTTACAGAGTTGCCGCTTTCAGGGGCCTGGGGGTAATCACCTTCAGTAAAAAATTACAGAAAATTTTGATTTTCAGGCCAAATTTGGTCAATTGGGGACGTATTTCGGGAAATTTTTATACACATTTTTAAAAATTAGTAAAAAAAACTCACCCTCACCCATTGCTAAATTTAAACTTTTCCTTCAGCCTCAGTTGAAGTAAACATTTACCTACCCCACAGTTGCAATTTTAACCGTAACCACAGTAAACTTTAACTTTAACCTTACCCACAGCTAAACTGTAACTTTAACCTTACCCACAGTTAAATTTTAACTTGAACCTTACCCACAGTTAAACTTTAACTTTAACCTTACCCACAGTTAAACTTTAACTTCACCCTTACCCACAGGTAAAGTTAAACTTTAACCTTACCCACAGTTAAACTTTAACCTTACCCACAGGTAAAGTTAAACTTTAACCTTACCCACAGGTAAAGTTAAACTTTAACTTTACCCACAGTTAAACTTTAACCTTACCCACAGGTAAAGTTAAACTTTAACCTTACCCACAGGTAAAGTTAAACTTTAACCTTACCCACAGGTAAAGTTAAACTTTAACCTTACCCACAGGTAAAGTTAAAGTTCAACCTTACCCGCAGTTTAACTTTTAACTTTAACCTTACCCACAGGTAAAGTTAAACTTTAACCTTACCCACAGGTAAAGTTAAACTTTAACTTTACCCACAGTTAAACTTTAACCTTACCCACAGGTAAAGTTAAACTTTAACCTTACCCACAGGTAAAGTTAAACTTTAACCTTACCCACAGGTAAAGTTAAACTTTAACTTTACCCACAGTTAAACTTTAACCTTACCCACAGGTAAAGTTAAAGTTCAACCTTACCCGCAGTTTAACTTTTAACTTTAACCTTACCCACAGGTAAAGTTAAACTTTAACCTTACCCACAGTTAAACTTTAACTTTACCCTTAGGTAAAGTTTTGAGAATACGATTTTACCTTCACCTTACCTGTGGGTAAAGTTAGCCTAACTTTACCTGCAGGTAATTTTGAGAATACGGCCCCTGCATTTAACCCTATTTTGCTGCGTCTTTACTGTTTTAAAATATGACACACAGTTTAGCGAATATTGTTGAAACCAAAACGTCCGCAGCATCAAAACGCACTGAAATCGCAAGCCGAGTCGCAGTCTGGCGTTTAAAACACTGCGGAAATATCAAGACGCATGCATTCCGCACAAAGATGGCACTCCTGAAATGCGGGTTTTGGCTATTATTTTGAAAACGCGCAAAAATAAACATGCATCGTAAGAACAAAAGTTGATCACAAGTGAATTTCCATCAATTTGATGTACATATCACATAAAAAAAATTTTGAACATTTTTGAGCAAATTTCGTCAAGAAAAATAGATTTTCACGGCGTGTCTACACGAGGCCGCGTAATTAAAATTTTTTGATGTTTTATTGAGTGTGGTATAATTTTTTTGTGAATACTTTCTGCATGAGACAGAAACATAGTGCGTGTGAATACAAGCGCAAATTTTCGGCTTGCGATTTTAAAAAATTGGCCCAACGAAAAAAGTTAAAATTTGGCACATAAATGCACCTTGTCATCTTCGAGCGGTCGCAAAATTTGAGTTTTGGCAAATCGATAGTATTTAAAAGTTTAGCCAAATTTATGTTTTTCAAAAATCGCGATTCTAGTGTTTTTCGACATATCAATCATATTCATCAAAAATGCCTTTTTGCGACCGCTCGATCACGTTGAGGCAAGCAAAATGAGCTATTGATTGTGCCACAGCTACTTGCTTGCGAGGAGAAATCGAACGCCAAAATTCCACTCACGTTTGGTCTACAGTGAATGCTAATTTGTATCAATCAACTTCATTTTTCCTGTTGCGCCACAGCGCAACAGGTATTTAAGATCATTCTGCTATGATTTGTGTGCTGCAGTGCAGTGTACGCGTTGTGTGTGTGGCTGTATGTTTCGCTGTGTGTTTCAGTACATTTACGTCTGCGTGTCACTGCTGAAGACTGTGTATTACAGTGTTCACAACGTGTCTGTTGTCTCGCTGTTCACTGTGCATTTACTTTCCTGCTGTGATGCTGCAGACTGATTGTGTGTCTGAGTGTGTGCGTTTATAGTGTGTCTGTTTTGTCTCCATGCAGAATGCATAGCACACACAGATCCCAGAATTGCTGATGAAACTCACTATATGTTACGAAACCCAATGCGCTAATGCTTCATCAAAAGTTAATATGGAAGGCTGCAGCGTTGTTAAAATCGCTTCTTGAGCTTTCTAAGCTCGGATCAAAGTGTAGTATCAGCCTGTTCTGATCATCTAAATCATTTTTAATCTCTGTTACAAGAGTTTGTGCTCTTTGAGGTTAAATTAGTTTTGGATGTAGGATTGGAACTCCGACCTTTTTCCCCAAAGGGAAGAAATTCTAATAATGTTTCACTTATCTAACACCGTCGCCCTTAGCTATATATTTATATACCTATATACATTTAGACTGACTATGTATAACTTTTCACCACGCCACGTCGCACACGTCTCGATAACTACATTTTTGCGGTTTGTAATTATTATAAGCTGCGCAACAGGCTTTGCCGTAGAATACGGAATTGGTTAATGAATTAACAGCAGGCTGCAATATTTAGTGATTACATTTTGCAACAAACTTTCACTTGTTTGTATTCAGGCATACTTTTACACCAGCTTGCCATTGTGTATCTAAAATTGGCTCCAAACTGCCGTTTTTTGAAAAGTCACATTTCAGGAGCGCCACCTTAAATGCTGCGTCTGTTCAGACAGTGCGTTTTGCCGCAGCGGCGAAATCGCTGCGGCAAAATCGCAGTAAAATCGCAGAGTGTGAATTGGCCTTAAGTCTCAGGCTTAGTATATAGGTGGGTTAGGAAAGGCTTAGTCTCAAGGCCGATTTACACGCTGCGGTTTTACTGCGATGATTTCGCCGCAGCGTTTCTGCCGCTGCGGCAAAACGCAGCTTGCCGCACGCAAAACGCAATGTCTGAACAGTTTAGTTTAGTGCGAAATACCAGCGTCTTGATTTTGCCGCAGCGTTTTAAACGCCAGACTGCTATTCGACTTGGGATTTCACTGCGTTTATGCCGTTTTTTCATTGATGCCGCGGACTTGTTGGCTTAAACAATTTGCGCGGAGCAATTTGTCATTTTTTTGAAACAGTAAAGACGCAACAAGCTGGCATGCGAGACGCACTAAGGCCGCAAAGTTTGTTCAGATGGTGCGTTCCACTTGCGACACCCTGCGGCTTGCGTTTTGCGTCAAAATCGCAGCGGCAAAAACGCACCGTGTGAATCGGCCTTTAGTTGCCCGCATCAAAGAAAAAGACACTTGCTACTGTGCAATCATGTATAAAATAAAGCTGCACTTTTAAAAATTGACTGTCAGTGCCAGCTTGATGGTGAGCATCAGTCACTGTAGAGCAAACGTGAGTAGAATTTCGGCTTGTGATCTCTCTTCACAAGTAACTACCAGTTGCACAACCAATATCAGGGTTGGCGCGATAGCGCCAAGCCCTAGTCAGGGTTAGCGCGATAGCGCCAAACCCTAGAATAGGACCCACACACCATATTGCGAGATTTTAAAATAAATTTTAATTACTAAACATTTATGCAAGCAAATCTGTTTTGATTTGGTGTGTGTACTTGCCTTGGAAACGGCTACATGTTGGCCAAATTTCAGGCAAGTCGGTTGTGTATTACCCGAGATATGAAAAATCGTCTCCCGCAAACTCGGATTTTTCCGTCTTTTTTTCCCGGTCGCAAATCTCAAGAAATACACATTGGCGGGGCAGTTTTTTGTGCTATTTATATTCAGTCTGGTTGGGAATAGAGGCATTAGCAAAATGATGTTCTAGACTTTTGCCGTTTTGGCTCTGCTTGGAGGGGGGAAACCCTTTTTTGGGCCTCGAGAAATGGCAAGCCAAGATTTCAATGGCGCCGATTTTTGAGAAGTCACGCAAACAGCCCAAGTCTGATCTTTTGCATGCATGGTATTGTAGTAGGGTTGTAGTGCATATGCTATTTTGGAATCGATCGTGCCACTATAGCACTAGTTAGGGGGCTCAGAAGGTAATTTACGTGTATTAGGGGGTAGTCTACCTACGGGCAGTGCAGCCAAAGCGATTATACATAAAGGTCTGTCATTTTGTATGCTAATATAAACCCCCGCACTGTGCATTGCAACGTGCTATTAATTTTGCTGCCAGATTTACCTAGTAGCCAGAACTGATGTACCCCCCTCTGACACCCTTGAAAACATGTTTTTTCATGACTTTGTCACTGTATAACGCTTTTATGGATAGCCGCTCGTTGTTTACTTCTATTGGAGCTCTATATATAGGCGCAGGGATATCCCATGATATTGTTTGTTGTACTAGTTGGGTACTGTTTCACTTTGGCACCTGGCAAAGTGCCCGAATGGTCGATTTGACTAAATTTTCGATTTTTGTCAGTTTTGTTTAGAAACAGTCAAAATAGTTGATTTGAGATGCTGAATGCGATTATAACGTTATTTTGACGAAAAATTATGACTTTCTTCCAAAAAAAGTGCTCAGTAAGTAGTCAACTACGGTTGTGTGTTGTATATACTACACAATAAATATGTAGACAGTGCAGCCAAAACGGTTAAAGATGGAGGCCTGTCTTCTTGTATTCCAATATAAACCCATACATTGTGCATTAGAGCGTGGTATTGGCTTCGTTGTCAACTTTACGTAGTAGCCAGGACTGGTGCACCCCATGTGATACCGTTCAAAAAATGATTTTCTCAATGTATAACGCGTTTATGGATAACCTCTCGTTCTGTAGTTCTGGTGCATCTTAATACATAGGCTTGGGGGTATTAGTTTGTATTGTATGGTCCGCGTGGTGTGCACTGGCCCACTTTGGTAGCCCTAGCAAAGTGCCAGAATGGTCACCAAATTTTTGATTATTTTCAATTTTTTTGAATAACTGTGAAAAATGTTAATTTGAGTTGCGAACACGACTATAACGTCATTTTGACCAAAATTTAGGTGAAAACCCAAAAAAATAATGACAAATACGAACAGGCCAATTGTGTATATATAATATACTGTTAGTGGCTTTGTAGAAATAAGTACATATATAGGTAGCGCAAAATACACATACGCGACTATCACTTTTCGGAATGTTTTATTTTCATACAACTATACAATTCAAGTGTCAGCATTCCCGTCGTCAAGTAAAATGACTGCAGCGGAAAAAAAACAGGATTATTATAAAAATGACCTTTCACCGGTCCGGCTCGAACTGGCTCGGTTTATTGAAAATTCTAGCTAGCAGGTGGTACGACTAGCTGCATACATATAAAGTTCTACAAGTACAGTTACGAGTTCAGTATAGCAGCCAAGTTTTATATAACATTTGTAACTCTTTCTTTTAACACTCCCAGTAGTTGCAAATGTTGGATACTCCCAGTCGCTGTCCTAATTCCTGAAATCGACCTTTAGGCAATCCCTTGGTTAAGATATCAGCTTGCATATCAGCGGTTGGGCAGTAAACCAATTTCATTTCTTTTGACAGAATATTCTCCCGAACAAAGTGCTGCTTGATCTCCACGTGTTTCGTTCGTGAATGCATTATGGGATTGTTAGCTATTGCATTGCACGATTGATTATCTTCGTACACTACAGTAGGTCCCGGTTGTTCGAAACCCAACTCCATGAGTAAAACCCGCAGCCAAATCAACTCTTTTGCTGCGAAACTAAGGGCATTATATTCCGCCTCTGCTGTCGACAGAGACACGGTTGTCTATTTTTACTGAACCAGCTGATGGGACCGCCAGTGAGCTTGAAAACAATACCAGACGTAGATTTTCGGTCGTTTGGATCTCCAGCCCAATCTGCATCACAGTAGCCTTCTAAAACGGTGCCACTTTTACTTGCTTTAAAACAGATACCAAAATCGACTGTTCCTTTAATTTAGCGCAACACTCGTTTAGCTGCCACCCAGTGGTCTGCACTAGGATTTGCACTAAACTGGCAGAAAACTCCCACTGTGACTGCAATGTCTGGTCGCGTGGCTACAGCCGCATACAGCAGACTTCCAACCACAGACTGATACAGACTTTTGTCCACGAATTTTTCAGGATCTGTGCTGTCATTTTTGAACAGCTTGACGTTGGGTTCTTGTGGAACAGCAACCGGATTCGCATTTTGCATGTTGAATTTTTGGAGTAGTTTGGACAAGTATCTTTGTTGACTAAGCAGTAGTTGTTTGTTCTTTCTGTCATACTCCACTTCAATACCTAAGCAATAATGAAGACTTCCGATTTCTTTCATTTTGAAACTTTGCTTCAGCATACTCTTTGTTTCGGTCATTAAGCCGCTATGATTGCAGGCTAAGACCAGATCGTCTACATAAAGCGCAACAATCAAGACAGCGTCTCCCACTGTTTTGACATATACCCATGTGTCAGCTACTGTTTTTTTGAATCCTATATGTGCCAAGTACTCGTCCATGGTGATATTCCAGCAGCGAGGGGCCTGCTGTAGCCCGTAAAGGCTGCGCTCTAACTTGCACACATGGTCCTCTTTCCCTGGCTCCACAAACCCGTCTGGCTGTTTCGTGTATATTTCCTCATCCAAGAACCCATAGAGGAACGCCGTCGTGACGTCCATTTGTTCAATGTCCATCCCTTGCTAGACAGTCAATGCCAAAACGATGCGGACCGATGTAAACTTCACTACTGGTGAAAAAGTTTCATCGTAATCGACGCCGTAAGCTTGTGAAAACCTTTTAGCCACAAGTCGTGCTTGAATCGTTTTACATTACCGTCAGCTTTATATTTCACACGAAATATCCACTTGCAGCTAATTGGATTGCGTCTATTCGGCAATTTCGTAAGTTTCCACGTCTGGTTCTCCATTAGAGACTTCATCTCGCTTTTTGCGGCGTCTCTACACTCATTAGCATAAGGACCTGTAAAAGCATCTTCTATAGTTTGCGGTTCATCGATTTGCTCCGCCAAAAAAGCCTGGTGTGGGACATTGTTGGACTGTTGATTCTCCTTTGCAGACTTTCCAATTACCGTTATTTTAATAGTGCTCTGGAATTTTAATATTAATATTAATATAAATAGGAGCCCCCAAAAGTTTTTATTATTATTATTAATGGAACTGATTTTATTTTAATGTTAATATTAATATAAATAGAAAGTCGATTTTTTTAATATTAATATAAATAGCTTCTCAAATTTTATTTTTAATATTAATATAAATAGAAGCTTTAAATATTTTTAATATTAATATTAATTTTAATATAAATACAAATGCAGTTTTCAAGCTAGAGTTCAGGTAAACATAGCAAACTTACAATTTCTAGTGGTACTTATAAGTAACATAGCCTGTCACTGACAAGACGACAGCCTACTGACTGACGTTTAAAGGACTGTTAAAAATACTATTAAAAATAACGCCATTTTTAATATAAATAGTGTCCAAAAATTTTAATAGTAATATTAATATAAATAGAAAGCATTATTTATTTTTAATTTTAATAGTAATATAAATAGCCTCCTTAATTTATGTTTAATTAAATATTAATATAAATAGCGCTGCTCAATTATTTTTAATATAAATAATAATAAAATAATTAATATTAAAAGTATTTTTAATAACGATTTTTAATATTAATATTATATTAATATTAATTATTAAAATAACAGTATTTCCAATGCTTTCTGGAAACTTTAAGTCATCTGTGGTCGCAAGTTTGTCATCAAAGCAGGCTTCATTGAATGCCACGTCACGACTGCTAATAAGCTTTTGGTTTTTTGTATCATACAGCCGGTAGCCTTTTGCCCTTGCGCAGTACCCCACAAAACGGCACTTTTTGGTTTTTGAATAAAATTTCTTTCTATCGATCTTAGGTACGTGTGCATATGCAACACACCCAAACACGCTTAGGTGACTCACACTAGGTTTGTGCTTCATGTACTGCTCAAACGGTGTTTTTCCGTCTACCGCCACTGTGGGCGACCGATTTCGCAGGTAGACTGCTTTAGTGACTGCTTCTGCCCAGAATGCTGGTGGCAGCTGAGCATGGTGTAGCATGCACCGTGCAGTTTCCACAAGTGTACGATTCATCCGCTCCGCGACGCCGTTCTGTTCCGGCGTTTTTGGAACCGTGAACTGCCTCTGTATGCCCTGTTCTGCACAAAAAGCATCAAACTCAGCGGACTTGTACTCTCCGCCATTATCTGTCCTCAATACTTTGACAGCAAGTCCAGTGAGTGTAGTTTGCTATCATTGCGCAAAATTCTTTGAATTTGCCAAAAACTTTAGTTTTTTTCTTAATAAAATATACAAAAATAAAGCGCGAGTTATCATCAATAAACGTGATAAAGTAACTTGAACCACCAATTGAGTTAGTTTGCTTAGGACCAGATATATCGCTACGAACTAACCCAAACAGTTCTTTAGCCCGTTGACCCCCTTCTTTTGGAAACGGCAGTCGATGAATTTTACCATCGGCACAACCTTCACAAAACTGCAATTTGTCAATGTGACATAAATCAAGTCCGGTGACCAAGTTTTTACTTTGTAAACTTTTCAAGTTGCGCTCGCCCAAGTGTCACAACCGCTGATGCCAAAGGTTCAATTCACTAATCACGGCCGCACTTGCTGAATGGCCACTACCAACAATGTCCAGCTGGTACAGATTACCCTTCAGAGACGCAATGCCAAGCAAAATGCCTTTGGCTTTAATATAGCATTTGTCTCCTGTAAACTTGACGTTTTTACCAGTGGTAGTCACAGCCCGAACCGAAAACAAATTAATACTCAATTTTGGCACATAGTAGACATTACGAAACACAATTTTTCTGGTTTCGGTGGGTAGCTTCATCAGCATAATCACCCTGCCCCTGCCCACTGCTTTGACCGCTCGACCATCTCCCAGCTTTACGTCTTCCATTTGGCCAAATTCGACATAGTCTGACAACCAGTCCTTACGAAATGACATGTGCTGTAATGCCCCCGAGTCCACTAACCAAACGTCCTTAGCATCCGATTCTAGAGAGGAAGTAAATGCGGTGTCCTCTTTACTTGCAATAAAAGCGTCAATGCTGGAATCACTTTCACTTGTATCTTTAGCAGTGTGGGCTTTATTTTTGTGTTTGTCTTTGTCTTTCGTGTATTTGGGGTTCTTGCGATCTAATCAATAGTTCGGTTTGGAACATTCACTAGCGTAGTGCCCAAACTTGTGACAGTTGTAACATTCAATGGTCTCGTTGCGAGTGCCATGGCCATGCTTTGATGCCAAAGCCCTTTCTTTATCAGCTGTTGAGAACTTGGCTTCCTGTCGTTTAGCCTCCTCGTGTAGCAATCTTGTCTGCACGAATTCCAACGATAGATTATCGGACCGAGATTCAAGAGCTGTAATCAAACTATCGTAAGAATCAGGCAAACTCGACAATAAAGTGATAACCAGATCGTCCTCGGACAATGGGGCATCAATTGCCGGGAACTGATCAGCCAAATCCTTCATTTTATTTATGTGGTCAAGCATTTTGTCACTGTCAGCCATATTTAGTCGAAACAGTTTCTTTCTCAAATACAGTTTATTGGCCAAAGTGTTTTTTCGTAATGATTCGTCAACCGCTGCCACGCTGCAGCTGCGTCGTTTGCAGACTTTACAAGGAACAGCTTGCCGTCACCGAGTCCCAAAACAATGGTCGCTAGCGCTCGATTTGCTCGCTTTTGAAAATCCCGTCTTTGAGTATTATTAGCTGTTGCGTGCAACACTTCAGAGCCATCCACATAGCCCCATAAGTCTTTCTCGATGAGAACCATTTTCATTTTGTATTTCCAAGCCGAAAAATTGTCACCATTGAACTTATTAATAGTCGGAGCCGACCTCTCCGCCATCGATGCAGAGCTGCTACTGGTGGTTGCTCTCTGCCCGAGATACAGAGAAAGTACCAAGGTAACGAGGTCACTGTGCGCTATGGCGCTGCTAGACCCATAACCATTTGAAGTAAACTGTAGATTTAAAATAAACTGGCTCGGTTTATTGACAGTTCTAGCTAGCAAGTGGTACGATTAGCTGCATATATGTATAAAGTTCTATAAGTACAGTTACGAGTTCAGTATAGCAGCCAAGTTTTATATAACATTTGTAACTCTTTCTTTCAACAGTTAGTGCTTTCTGCACCCTATTCGCGCGAATTAATCAGCCATTATCATCAGATGCCTGTTGCCGGAAAAGTGCCGTGTATATACTTCATTGGTTCTTGATGTTATTTTTTAGACAAGCTATTATGTCCAGAAGAAATAATTGTTCATCTATAATATATTATCGATCGCCATTCATTTTTATTGTTACGTACATATTATGTGAATGTAGTTTAAGCTTATAGAAATTCTACAGTTATTTGAATTAACTAGAGTTATACGGTTGTATCTATGTATATATTGTATGTATTGTCACATACAAAACGAAAATAGATTGCGCATGGAGAAATTTAAGTGAAATACCTGTATACATCTGTCGAATATAAATACTTTGTAAATATAATCTACACACCTGACCTAAGTCCTGAGTGGTAGTAAGTGTCAAAAATGTTTTTCCTAATTATTCGCGCGAATAGGGTGCAAAAAGCACTAACGTGTCGCAGGGCTACTGCTATTGTGACGCAACTCTTGTCCGCTTTATTTAGCAAGCTGTTTCCCTAATCTGCTGCAAAACTTGTCCCGACTGTTTGATAAGCTTATTAGAATTTTTCCGTTATAGATCAGCCAACTTTCCTATTCTACCCACACTGCTGCCCTTGGTGAAAGGGCATTTTTATAATGGCCCGTATTCACATACTAAGTGTTATTCACAAACAAACGCTAAGCGTTGGCTAAGCGCTAAGTGCTTAAGGGGGCGCTCCGGGAATCGGGGGTTGCATCAAAAACTAGCAAAAAATTGGCAAATGTCAAACTTTACTATACATATATGTACTATGGCACAAAGGAATACTGGAGGCGAAATTTCAAATCACGTGATCATGTCACGTGACTCCCAGAGCACCAAACGTGAGTGGATTTTCGGCAAACGATAACTCTGCTTATACTTTACGTATAGTCACACTTTACATGCCAAAATGTAGCTTATGGGCTTTTTTAGTTAAACATTATTTTGGTTTTTAACATTTATGTCAGGTTTAAATAAAAAATGTCATTATGTGTTTTCGAAGTCGAACTCTGAGCAATAAAATTCATATAAAAAATTTTCTAAGCTTTATTTTAAAAAAATAAAAAATTGTTCAACTGCGCAGAGCCTAAGGCTATAATTGTGCAAAATTTTATAGAAAAATATCGTACCAGCATTTTATAATCAAATGCCGAAAAACTGGTTTTGTATTCACACAGCCTATATTTGAGTCTGCTGCTTCTGAAAATGGTTTCTTGTGCGATTTTTTTGCACAGAACGCAATAAAATTGTTTTAGTTTTTCATTACGACTAATAAAATCTACCTATCGTCTGTTTGCGAAACCTCAAAAAGCGTTGATGCACTGGCTTACTTGCTGAATTTGCGTAAAAGTTGAATAAAATCAGTAAATTGTCCAATTTTTTCCAAATTTTTCGCTATGTAGATATGCACGTCAAAACATCAGAAATAAAATTTTGGGCAACTTTCCTTCAAGACTGATAGGTCATTGTGGCTGTTTTTGAAAAATACGGCCCAAATCCTTGATTCCCGGAGCGCCCCCTTAAGTATGTTTAGCATGGTAGAAGTTCAAGTTTGTGAATAATACTTAGCGCTTATAAGCGCTAACACTAAGTGTAAACACTAAGTTTAAGGGGGCGCTTCGGGAATCGGGGGTTACATCGAAAACTAGCAAAAAAATTGGCAAATGTCAAACTTTACTATACATATATGTACTATGGCACAAGAGAACACTGGAGGCAAAATTTCAAATAATGGGATCATGTCACGTGACTCCAAGAGCACCAAACGTGAGTGAATTTTCGGCAAACGATAACTCTGCTTATACTTTTCGCATAGTCACACTTTACATGCCAAAATGTAGCTTATGGGCTTTTTTAGTTAAACATTATTTTGGTTTTTAACATTTATGTCAGGTTTAAATAAAAAATGTCATTATGTGTTTTCGAAGTCGAACTCTGAGCAATAAAATTCATATAAAAAATTTTCTAAGCTTTATTTTAAAAAAATAAAAAATTGTTCAACTGCGCAGAGCCTAAGGCTATAATTGTGCAAAATTTTATAGAAAAATATCGTACCAGCATTTTATAATCAAATGCCGAAAAACTGGTTTTGTATTCACACAGCCTATATTTGAGTCTGCTGCTTCTGAAAATGGTTTCTTGTGCGATTTTTTTGCACAGAACGCAATAAAATTGTTTTAGTTTTTCATTACGACTAATAAAATCTACCTATCGTCTGTTTGCGAAACCTCAAAAAGCGTTGATGCACTGGCTTACTTGCTGAATTTGCGTAAAAGTTGAATAAAATCAGTAAATTGTCCAATTTTTTCCAAATTTTTCGCTATGTAGATATGCACGTCAAAACATCAGAAATAAAATTTTGGGCAACTTTCCTTCAAGACTGATAGGTCATTGTGGCTGTTTTTGAAAAATACGGCCCAAATCCTTGATTCCCGGAGCGCCCCCTTAAGTATGTTTAGCATGGTAGAAGTTCAAGTTTGTGAATAATACTTAGCGCTTATAAGCGCTAACACTAAGTGTAAACACTAAGTTTAAGGGGGCGCTTCGGGAATCGGGGGTTACATCGAAAACTAGCAAAAAAATTGGCAAATGTCAAACTTTACTATACATATATGTACTATGGCACAAGAGAACACTGGAGGCAAAATTTCAAATAATGGGATCATGTCACGTGACTCCAAGAGCACCAAACGTGAGTGAATTTTCGGCAAACGATAACTCTGCTTATACTTTTCGCATAGTCACACTTTATATACAAAAATGTAGCTTATGTGCTTCTCTAGTTGAACATTATTTTGGTTTTTAACATTTATGTCAGGTTTGGATAAAAAATGTCATTATGGGTTTTCGAAGTCGAACTCTGAGCAATTAAATTCATATAAAAAATTTTCTAAGCTATATTTTAAAAAACTAAAAAATTGTTCAACTGCGCAGAGCCTAAAGCTATAATTGTGCAAAATTTTGTAGAAAAATATCTTACCAGCATTTTATAATCGAATGCCGAAAAATTGGTTTTGTATTCACACAGCCTATATTTGAGTCTGCTGCTTCTGAAAATGGTTTCTTGTGCAATTTTTTTGCACAGAACGCAATAAAATTGTTTTAATTTTCCATTACGACTAATAAAATTTACGTATCGTCTGTTTGGAAAACCTCAAAAAGCGTTGATGCACTGGCTTACTTGCTGAATTTGTGTAAAAGTCGAATAAAATCAGTAAATAGTCCAATTTTTTCCAAATTTTTGCTATGGAGATATGCGCGTCAAAACATCAGAAATAGTATTTTGGGCAACATTTCTTCAAGAATGATAGGTCATTGTGGCTGTTTTTGAAAAATACGGCCCAAATCCTTGATTCCCGGAGCGCCCCCTTAAGTATGTTTAGCATGGTAGAAGTTCAAGTTTGTGAATAACACTTAGCGCTTATAAGCGCTAACACTAAGTGTAAACACTAAATTAAAGGGGGCGCTTCGGGAATCGGGGGTTACATCGAAAACTAGCAAAAAAATTGGCAAATGTCAAACTTTACTATACATATATGTACTATGGCACAAGAGAACACTGGAGGCAAAATTTCAAATAATGGGATCATGTCACGTGACTCCAAGAGCACCAAACGTGAGTGAATTTTCGGCAAACGATAACTCTGCTTATACTTTTCGCATAGTCACACTTTATATACAAAAATGTAGCTTATGTGCTTCTCTAGTTGAACATTATTTTGGTTTTTAACATTTATGTCAGGTTTGGATAAAAAATGTCATTATGGGTTTTCGAAGTCGAACTCTGAGCAATTAAATTCATATAAAAAATTTTCTAAGCTATATTTTAAAAAACTAAAAAATTGTTCAACTGCGCAGAGCCTAAGGCTAAAATTGTGCAAAATTTTGTAGAAAAATATCTTACCAGCATTTTATAATCGAATGCCGAAAAATTGGTTTTATATTCACACAGTCTATATTTGAGTCTGCTGCTTCTGAAAATGGTTTCTTGTGCAATTTTTTTGCACAGAACGCAATAAAATTGTTTTAATTTTCCATTACGACTAATAAAATCTACGTATCGTCTGTTTGGAAAACCTCAAAAAGCGTTGATGCACTGGCTTACTTGCTGAATTTGTGTAATAGTCGAATAAAATCAGTAAATAGTCCAATTTTTTCCAAATTTTTGCTATGGAGATATGCGCGTCAAAACATCAGAAATAGTATTTTGGGCAACATTTCTTCAAGAATGATAGGTCATTTTGGCTGTTTTTAAAAAATACGGCCCAAATCCTTGATTCCCGGAGCGCCCCCTTAAGCGTTACACTTAGTATGTGAATACGGGCCAATAATTATAAATTTTAACTTTTGTCATTGAGCCAATTTTTTAAAATCGCAAGCCGAAAATTTGTGTTTGTATTCACAAACACTATATTTCTGTTTCATGCAGTAGATACTGCGTTAGTTTACAAAAAAATATACCAAGCTCAATAAAACACCAAAAAATTTTCAAGTATGTTCCAGTAAAACACAGCTGATAGTGTTTTTCAGCCTTTCAAATTCATTACATACGTGTAAATGCACTGGCTTGTGATGGCATTTCCGCGATGTGCCTTTGCTTCCTGCAAGGCTCATCACATAAACATACAAATTTCAAAATTCTAAAACTAAGCCTAAGCCTAAGCTAAAAACGGAGTCTGATAATAACACTGGGACTAAGCCTGAGCCTAAGCCTAAGCCTAAATCCTAACCTAGGCCTAAATTTGAGTATTTTTGAAAACGCACACGCACACTCACATGTGATGAGCCTTGCAGGAAGGAGAGCTCAATAAAATCTATACGTGCCTTTCCTTCCTGTAAGGCTCATCACATAAACATATAAATTTCAAAATTATAGAACTAAGCCTAAGCCCAAACTAAGCCCGATAATAAATACCCTGGGACTAAGCCTGAGCCTAAGCCTAAATCCTAATCTACGCACACGCACACTGAGCCTGAGCCTTGCAGGAAGGAGAGCTCAATAAAATCTATTTTTCTTGCTGAATTTTGCTCAAAAATGATCAAAATTTTTTTTACGTAATATGTACATCAAATTGAAGGAAATTCACTTCTGGGGCCGTATTCTCAAAATTACCTGCAGGTAAAGTTAGGCTAACTTTACCCACAGGTAAGGTGAAGGTAAAGTTAATTCTGTGGGTAAAGGTAAAGTTAAAACTGAAAACAAGGTTAACGTCGACGGTTGAGGTTAAAAATTTACACAATACATTAACTCTAGCTGCGAAACAAGATAAAGCACTTTTCAGGACCGAATCTTAGGGTAACCTTAGCGATCACATATTCACTAAGCATTGTTTGAGAATACGACTTTACCTTCACTTTACCTGTGGGTAAAGTTAGCCTAACTTTACCTCCAGGTAATTTTGAGAATACGGCCCCTGAACAACTTTTGTTCTTACGATACATGGCCGATAGCCAAAACCCACATTTCAGGACTGCCACCGCGCTCTGAGGAACTTCCAATAAATCAAATTGCTGTAATTTTTTGTTTCTTGCTGATACAAACTTTTTTGCTTAATCGCAATGAAGAGGAACACCAGGCAACAGGCAAGCAGTTGTGCAAAGTTTGATGAGTCTCGGAACATTTTAGCAAATTTTATGACTGCAAAATTGAAATTTTGAAAAATTGACTAATTTTTGGAATGACGTAGCTCAACGGTGCTTCAACCAAATTTAACAATCTATCGCTTAATGACAATTATCTTGCTGAGGTGCCATTTTTGTCGAATTTTTGTTCCCGACGATAATTTTTTTAGTTATTTCAATTTCTATCAAAAGTGACGTTTTAAAAAGCCTATCATATCACAAGAAAACCAGGAAATCTGAATTTTCTGTAAAATTTTATCTGTTACAGATTTTTCAGATGTTTTTTACCCTTTCCATTCAGAGATATTTTACAGACTTTCAGAGGAATTTCAGACAAATTTCAGATAAATTCACGGCAAATTCAGAGAATTTCACCCAGGGGCCGTATTCTCAAAATTACCTGCAGGTAAAGTTAGGCTAACTTTACCCACAGGTAAGGTGAAGGTAAAGTTAATTCTGCGGGTAAGGGTAAAGTTAAAGTTTACCAGAGGGTAAAGGTAAATTCTTAGAATACGGGGTAAAGTTAAAGTTAAACTGTGGGTAAGGTTAAAGTTTAATCTTACCTGTGGGTAAGGTTAAAGTTTAACTTTACCTGTGGGTAAGGTTAAAGTTTAACTTTACCTGTGGGTAAGGTTAAAGTTTAACTTTACCTGTGGGTAAGGTTAAAGTTTAACTTTACCTGTGGGTAAGGTTAAAGTTTAACTTTACCTGTGGGTAAGGTTAAAGTTAAACTGTGGGTAAGGTTAAAGTTTAACTTTACCTGTGGGTAAGGTTAAAGTTAAACTGTGGGTAAGGTTAAAGTTGAAGTTCAACTGTGGCCTGTGGGTAAGGTTAAAGTTAAAGTTTAACTGTGGGTAAGGTTAAAGTTAAAGTTTAACGGTGGGTAAGGTTAAAGTTAAAGTTTAACTGGGAGTAAGGTTAAAGTTCAAAGTTAACTGCGGGCTGGGTTTTTTTTCGCTGGCGAATTTTCGCAATTTTGCGAAAAGCTTCAAATTTTTTTCGCAAAATCAAAATTTTTTCGCAGACATACTTTTGCTAATTAATGCAGTAGACGTAACATTTAAATGTTAATAAAACATTATTCCGCCTATACAGATTAAGACTGACGCAGTTTTTTCCCTTTTTGGATAAAAAGCAGCGATTTTGACATTTTTATTTAAATTTATGTAGCCTTCCTGAGAATTTTGTGTAATTTTTCACAATTTTCACATTCGATGCTCATCCGTAAAGAAATATGAGAAGACCCGGCCAATGACCAAGTTAGGCCTTTCTTAATTGTCACCTCCGACCTATATTATACTGTCTATTAGTGTTACATGCAGTCGGGGTGATGATACATGGAAGAAAATGTGTCCCATTTACACTTTACAGTCACTAGAAACATCAAGTCACAAAGTTGCACGAGACCGGGCGTAAGGGATCAGAAAAATTCGGAGAAAATTTCAATTTTTAGGCCAAATTTGGTCAATTGGGGACGTATCGCACAGGAAAAAATCTGATTACAAAAAAGTTACAAAAAAGTTACAAAAATATTACAAAACGGGTTTTGTAATTTTTTTGTAACTTTTTTGTAATTTTTTTGTAACTTTTTTGTAATTTTTTTGTCATTTTTTTGTAATTTTTTTGTAATTTTTAAAAATTTTATTTTTTTGCTTCAAAGTTGGCAAAAACACATTTCAAGACATAAAAAAGGCATCCTGACCTTGAAACAGCTGTATTTTTAATTTTTTTCGATTTTTTGAAATATTTGCTTTTCAACGTTTTGTAATTTTTTTGTAACTTTTTTGTCATTTTTTTGTAATTTTTTTGTAACTTTTTTGTCATTTTTTTGTAATATTTTTGTAACTTTTTTGTAATTTTTTTGTAATTTTTAGAAATTTCATTTTTTTGCTTCAAATTTGGCAAAAATACATTTCAAGACATAAATAGCATCCTGACTTTGAAATAGCTGTATTTTTAATTTTTGTCGATTTTTCGAAAAATATGGCATGCTTTTCAACGTTTTGTAATTTTTTTGTAACTTTTTTGTTTTTTGTAAATTGTTTTGCTTAAAATTTGGCAAAAACACATATAGACATAGAAATTGTGTCTTGACTCTGTAACTGCATTTTAACTTTTTACTATTTTTTGAAACACTTTCTTTTCAGCGTTCTGTATTTTTTCGTCATTTTGCTGTGATTCTGTCATTAATTTTGGTATCATTGAAGTTTTTTTGCAGCTTACATCAACGGTAAAGATGATGCAAAATT
>JASANF010016083.1:0-17232 GCA_030248245.1 Trissonchulus sp. WLG1_4
GGAAAAAACTTACAAAAAAGTTACAAAAAAGTTACAAAAAAATTACAAAAAAGTTACAAAAAATTTTGTATATGTTTTCAACTGCGAATTACAAAAAAGTTACAAAAAAATTACAAACTTGCACTCGAATTACAAAAAAATTACATAAAAGTTACAAAAAAATTACAAAATTATTACAAAAAATGACAAAAAAGTTACAAAAAAATTACAAACTTGCACAGTGAAAAATGTGACATAAAAATTACAAATTTATTACATATTGTTTGTAATAAATTTGTAATTTTTTGTAATATTTTTGTAATCAGATTTTTTCCTGTGTATACACATTTTACAAAAATTGGTAAAGCTCACCCTCATCCATAGCTAAATTTAAACTTTTCCTTCAGCCTCAGTTGAAGCAAGAGTACATAATAGGAAGAGTATGACACTCTTCCTATTATGCCTAGCAGCGCGCGTCCAATGCGCAGCGCGAAATAGGCCTTTTATGTACGGTTTTGAGGGGGGGGGTAAAAAAAATCTGTGAAAGTTCAACTAAACTACTACTACTACTCAGAACTATGCGGTGACACATGTAGTTTGGTAGATGACAAGGGAAGAAAGACTACTCAGTTCGATACCCCGTGCTCAACTGAGGGGGGGGTACCCCCCCCCTCAACTCAGCACTAGGGATGGAAGTCTCGGGTTTTTTTCCGAGACCGAGACCGAGACCACGAAACCGAGACTACCGAGACCGAGACCAAATTCCGAGACCGCCAAAAAAACGCTTTGTGAGCACAAAAAACTTTTTTTTGCGCCTATGATTTACACGTAAAATTGAATTTTTGGGAGCCCCTAGTAAAAAATTGGCAAGAGCATTGGTTCCAGTTTGTTACATCTGCGATGCGCCTTCCTTGGGGCTACATAGTGTGCAAATTTGAAGCGAATCGGAGAACCTAAAATTTTCACTTATACAGGTAGCCCCCCCCTTAAGGTGGCGCTCCTGAAATGTGACTTTTCGAAAAACAGCCGTCTGGGGCCAATTTTCGATGCACAATGGCAAGCTGGTGTAAAAGTATGCCTAAACACAAAAAATGAAGTTGATTGAGACAAATTAGCATTCGCTGTAGACCAAACGTGAGTGGAATTTCGGCTTGCGATTTCTCTTCACAACTAACTAGCTGTTGCACGACCAATAGCTCATTTTGCTCGCCTCAACGTGATCAAGCTGTCGCATAAAGTCATTTTACATGGATATGATTGATATATTGAGAAACACTAAAATCACGATTTTCGAAAAACATAAATTTGACTAAATTTTTTAAGTACTATTGATTTGCTCAAAATCAAATTCCGCGACCGCTCGAAGACGACAAGGTGCATTTATGTGCCAAATTTTAACTTTTTTTGTTGAGCCAGTTTTTTAAAATCGCAAGCCGAAAATTTGCGTTTGTATTCACACGCACTATATTTCTGTCTCATGCAAAAAATATTGCGTTAGTTTACAAGAAAATTACACTACACTCAATAAAACATCAAAAACTTTTAAGTATGTTTCAGTAAAACACTGCTGCTAGTGTTTTTCAGCCTTTCAAATTCATTACATACGTGTAAATGCACTGGCTTGTGAAGGCGTTTCGCTGAAAATCTATTTTTCTTACTGAAATTAGCTCAAAAATTTTCAAAAATTTTTTTATGTGATATTTACATCAAATTGAAGGAAATTCACTTCTGAACAACTTTTGTTCTTACGATGCATGTTCATTTTTGCGCGTTTTCAAAATAGTGGCCAAAACCCACATTTCAGGAGTGCCACCTTAAGCCATGCTTGCTATAAGCTCGGATAAAAAGCCGAGCTTGCACTTTTATGAATACGGGTGCAGCATAATGTACTCATGTATACATGTATCGGCTTTGATGAAACAGAATAACATGGAATAGTAAGCCGTAGAGTTGCAGAGGTCTGGGGGCGGCTGTCAGACTGAAGCGGGGGGAAAATTATTTTCGATTCTAATTCGCTTCCTACCCCATCTTTTAATAAAAATATAGAACCCCCATAGTCAGCCAAGCCCGCAATCTGATCTCTAGCCCCCAAAATAGCTGTCGCCCCTTTCAATAAAAATCAGAAGTGAAATTATTGGTGTTAAAACCCTTAGGGGTGGAATAAGTCGGAAAAACGGCATTTTTTCGACTAATGATCCGGAGTCCCCCTATATCCTCCAAACCTAGGGGGGGGGTCAAAATTGAACACTCTTTTGAATAGGCTAGGTTAGAAGTTTGTAGGATGTAAGCTTCAGCTGGAAATCAAACTTTGTTCAAAAATTAAACTTTACATGAAATTTTTTGCGCAAAATTGGATTTAGTCAAAAATACTAAATCAAATGAAAACCTGCTACTACCATTGAAAGAACAACTTCTAAGCTACCGAATGCTGAAAAATTTTTGTAAATCGGTTCAGGCTTTGAACAGTTACAGAACTTTTTCTGAAGTCACCAGGACCAAGCTGATCGAAGCGTTACAGCACAGGTACGGTTTCGTAGAAGTTCCGGGCTATAGTTGCGAATTTTTTTTTAAAATATAATACTAATTAGGGTTTTTTACTGTGGTAAAGTTATTCCTGATGCTTCTTAGCAGATTTTTTTCTTTGATTTATCCCTCAGGCTTAGGCCGTGTTTACATTGAGCTTTTTTTCAGCTGCCCAGCTGCAAAAAAGCCGGAAACGGCGAAAAAAAGCTGGAGCAGCTGAAGAAAAGCTGGAACTGCAGCGTTGTCATAACAACGGAGTAGCTAGCCTATAGGGACCTCCATACTTATCCGCATTTTTTCAGCTGCTTCAGCTTTTTTCAGCTGCTCCAGCTTTTTTCAGCTGCTCGAGCAGCTGAAAAAAAGCTGCAGCTTTTTTCAGCTGCTCGAGCATCTGAAAAAAAGCTCAATGTAAACACGGCCTTAGGCGTAGGCTTAGTGCTTAGGCTTAGGCTTAGTGCTTAGGTTTAGGCTTAGGTTAGGCTTAAGGGCGATTCACACGCTGCGATTTTACTGCAATTTTGCCGCAGCGTTTTTGCCGCAAAACGCAAGCCGCAGGGAGTCGCAAGCGAAACGCACCGTCTGAACAAGCTTTGCGGCCTTAGTGCGTCTCGCTGGTCAGTTTGCTGCGTCTTCACTGTTTCAAAAAAATTACAAAGTGCTAAGCAAAAATTGTTTAGACCAACACAAACGTATCATCAAAACGCAATGAAATCGCAGGTCGAATTGCAGTCTGGCGTTTAAAACGCTGCGGCAAACTCAAGACGCAGGCATTCCGCACTAAAACGCTGCGTCTGTTCAGACATTGCGTTTTGCTTGCGGCAAGCTGCGTTTTGCCGCAGCGGCAAAAACGCTGCGGCAAAATCGCAGTAAAATCGCAGCGTGTGAATCGGCCTTTAGTGCTTAGGCTGAGGCTTAGTGCTTAGGCTCAGGCTTAGTAGGTGGGTCAGCAAAGGTTAGTCGTAGCATACATGGGCAGACTCCCAAATTCTAGCCTACACCAGCTGCGACCTTTGCGAGGTTGTCTGCAGCCGTTCCCGGGGAAGGGGGAAGAAAATAAACCCAAATTCAATAGGATCATTATCTTTTTGTGTGCACAGTATTCGGTGTAGTGATTTTTCAACACAGAGTGCAATAGTAGCGCAAGCTCGTTGGATGTTAAAACAGCATCGAAACCGAGATGCTGTGCTAATATCATTATTTTCGGGGCTTAGTAAGAGAAAAATCAATATGAATATGTTCTATTTTATTCTAAAATTTCTCACGCAACATGAAAAGTAATTGAGTAGGTAGTCGCCAGACATACGTAGCATACAACGTATCTATCTAGTTTTTGCATGTCTTCAAAGCAAAACAACTGTGTTGACTGTTGTGACGATATCTTATATCAAGCTCGCAGACATGTTGCGACGTTGTCTTCTAGCAACCTCGCAGACATGTTGCGAGGTTGTCTTCTAGCAACGTCGCAGACATGTTGCGAGCTTGTCTTCTAGCAACCTCGCTGACATATTGCGAAGTTGTCTTATGGCAACCTCGCAGACATGTTGCGACGTTGTCTTTTAGCAACCTCGCAGACATGTTGCGACGTTGTCATCTAGCAACCTCGCAGACATGTTGCGACGTTGTTTTATGGCAACCTCGCAGACAAGGGCAATCATGTTGCGACGTTGTCCTACGACAACCTCGCAAACGACTTTTTAGTGAAATTTTAGAGTGAATTACATCATTGCTTGGCTTCACTAAGACATTTGCGAACTTGACCACCGGCGAGTGCTGCGAGGTTGGTCTGTCAGGTCGTGCGAGGTTGCGAGGTTGGTGCCTACACCGGTGTAGGCTGGGTGTAGGCACTGCCTATGTGTGAGTCTTAGCTGCTTGCATCAAATAAAAGGACCCTTGTTACTGTGGAATCATAAATAAAGCTGCACTTTTAAACCGAACTAGACTGTCAGTGCCAGCTTGGTGCTGAGCATCAGTGACGTTTTCAGATCGTATTTATGGTATTCGATTTTATTAGAAATCGCTACTTATGACTAATCATGCTTATTTTTATATAAAAATATAATCAATTTATTGTCTACGCGAAAAGAAATTAAAACTTTTGATATGTAAGCTCAATTTAACTAGGCATATTTCGCCTCTTTTTTTAGTTGGCAAAATGAAGATTTTTAGTATAATTGAGCTAAATATGTTGCAATCAAAGCTGTATTAAATATATTATTATGTGTTACTTTATGACGATCAAACTTCAGGCTGATATTACGTCTGTATTGGTCATAATTTTCGAAAATTAGCCCCAGAATTATGATTTTCGACGAAATTTGAATTTTTTCGAAAAGCAATAAATCCACGTTTTTTGCTGGGAAAGTGCTAAAAATGAACTCAGCGCGTCCGAAAACCTATAAAAACGTGTTTTTACATTGAAAAAATGTGAGTTTGAATTCCCCCCCCCCCCGCTGAACCTGCACCGGTAACCGTACTACCTATTGTTTCAAATTTTTAGTAGTTTTAAACAAATTTTTTTCACAATAATTTGGCAATAGTTAGTCAACATATCAACAAGTTTTTATACAAAATATTATTTTATTGTATTTTATTTGTATTTTTACTATATTTATTGTAAATAAATACAATATTTGTATTTTATTGTATTTTTATTTGTATTTTATCGTCCCCCAAATGACTCAGATGCTTTAGTCAAAATTCTTGGGGATATTTCTAATCTTGATCTTAGTATCCCTTTTATTTTTGTTGGTGATTTTAGTATACCTACAGTGAACTGGCAAAATAATTCCTCATCTAATACTCAGCACGCTGATTTTGTTTTTGACTTATGTAGCTTCATTCGGACTAATTCAATGTGTAAACGCACCTACTCGTTTTTCCCCAACTAATATTTTAGATCTTGTATTCGTGTCACATACTGAAATGCTTTCGCAATACCCTGTCACCTCATATCCCCTAGGAAATTCTGACCATGCATGTGTTAATTTTAGTTTTACTGTTGATTGTTTTAAAGGTGTTAAACGATCGTTTCGTAATTTTAGAAAGATGAATGTCGAAGAGATCAGCAACTGTTTATTGCACACAAATTGGCCTGATGTATTCTGGCGGCGGAGAAACCCTCTCCAAAACCCAGCTGGTACCTTTTTAAATTTTTTCATGAATTTCATTACTAATCTTATTAATATTCATGTCCCAATTGTACAATCAACAAATGATGGGATTTTTTGGCCGGAATTTATAAAAAATATGGATATACGTTGTAACTCAGCCTTCAAAAACTGGACCAGAAATTTTGACATTTTTGCTAAACACGAATATGAACGATTGAACTATGTCCTTTTGCAAATGCAAAAAAATTATTTGTGTATTCAAGAAAAAAATCTTGTGAACTACCCGAATTCTAAACGGTTCTACAATTACATAAACCATCGCATAAAGCCAAAAAGCACCATCCCTGTCTTAAAAAATCCCAGTGGAGCTTGTGCATGTACTAACAAAGATAAGGCTGCTTTTCTCAATAACCATTTTTCAAGTGTTTTTATCACTGATGATGGCTATATACCGGACATAAATCAATTCTGTCCCCCGGTCTTACATTGGACCCCTTTTTTTTGGACCCCCCCATTTCTCCCAACTCACCGTCTCAAAATTACTTCGTAAAAGTGCTAACTCTTTTGTACAAGGTCCTGACAACATTCCTTCTATTTTTCTGAAAAATTTTGCTGTCGAACTGGCGACTCCTTTGTCGTTACTGTATGATTTTTCCTTTAACTTTTCTTGGGTCTCCCAAAGCTGGAAAGATGCTAATATCACTCCAGTTTTTAAAAAAGGCAGCAGATCCGATGTTTTCAATTATAGTGACATTAGCATTATTTCTTTGCATTACTAATTTTGCTAAACCAATTGAAAAGATTATTAATAATCTATTGCTTGAGCACGCTTATCGTCATCACATTTTCACCCATGCTCAGCACGGATTTTTAAGGAAACGGTCCACGGTGACAAATCTTCTGTCTTGTCTACTCCATTGGTTTAAAACGATTGACAACAAAAATTTTGTTGATGTAATTTATCTCGACATACAAAAAGCGTTTAATACGGTCTCTCACAAAAAGCTTTTGTTAAAGTTATCCAAATATGGAATTGAGGGTAAGTTACTGGAATGGATCGGTGCCTTTCTAGCTGGTCGTCGACAACGTGTAAGAAATGGGAATGACTTTTCTGATTTTATGTCTGTTAGTAGTGGAGTTCCGCAGGGATCTGTTCTGGGTCCCACTCTTTTTCTCTATTATATAAATGATATCCCTTTGGTTGTCAAGTCATCTGAAATCAAGCTTTATGCAAACGACATCAAATTATATTTCTGTTTTGAGCGAGGAACCCCTCCTAATGTACTCCAAGAAGACTTAAATTCTATTGTCAATTGGTGCAATATGTGGCAATTGGATCTAGCTATTAGTAAGTGTTTTGTGTTGCATGTTGGTCTGTCAAATCCTATTGCTACTTATTCCATCGACAACAGAAATTTAATTTATGTTGATTCATGTAAGGATTTGGGTGTCCTTGTTCAATCGAATCTGAAATTCAATGAACATTGCTCTTCTATTGCGAAACGTGGTCTTAACATTGCACATCTTATCTTGCACAATTTCACCACTACTGATCCTCTACTACTTATCAGACTTTTCTGTATTTATGTTCGTCCTATTCTCGAAACTGCATGTGAACTTTGGTCCCCGTGTTTAAAAAAGGATATCGATACCATTGAAAAAGTCCAAAGAGTCTTCACTAGAAAACTTCTTAGAAATGCTGATCTTGACTACGCGTCTAGGTGCTTGCAACTGCGGATTCATACTCTTGAATCTAGACTGGTATATCGCGATGCAGTTTTAGTCTATAAGATCCTGCATAATCTCATCTACTTAAATCTTAACGACTTTTTTGAATTACGTTCTGATAGGGTTACTAGACCCTCTAGAGGTCACAGCTTACAGTTTACTGTCCTTCGTTCTAACCTGACCCTAGTCCAGTCGTTTTTTGCTCTTAGAGTTGTACATTTTTGGAACACTCTTCCTAATCAGGTAGCGGAGTCCAGATCTTTGGCAATTTTTAAGGACAGACTGTATCGTTTTTTATATGGAAAAACTTAAATACAAGTTATCACGCCAATATTGTTATTTGTTATTGTTATTATTTGCCCTAGTAAATTGAATTGAATTGAATTGAAAATTAGGCAGTTTGGTTAAAAAAATTTCTGAAAACTACTCAATTTAAAGCAACCTAATTATAATTGTTGCTTCGGTATGATTTTTGTCATACAAATTGTTGCCAAAAAGGCACTAAACATTTTGTCTTTGTAGCAGGCGCGGATCCAGGAATTCTCAAAGGGGGGGCCCCAAGTTGTGTGTCGACCGGGGGGGGGGGGGTAGCGAGCGAGACAAAATTTTTGCGAGGCGTTTTTTAGTAGTGTCGATTGTTGTTATTGTTATGTTTTATGTGTTATTTTACACATTGCATAGGAGTAGCGTATCCAAGGACTTCGCGAAGGGGGGCTGTACTGACGGACAACGGGGGGAAGGGGGGGGGGGGTGAAACGCGCACAAAATGTAGCAAACAGGCGCGACAGTCTGCAGAGGGTTTAGCTTTGTAGAATTTCGACGGTGAATTTGCATTAAAAAAGTTGTCAGCAACACGTCCTAAAATCATTGGGGGGGGCACCCTATCTGAAATGGGGGGGGGGGCGCGACCAAAATGGGGGGGCTCCGGACCAAATGGGGGGGGCACCCCCGCCCCAGCCCCCCCCCGCCCCCACTAAAAATACGCCAGAGGTTTAGCTTTTTAGAATTATTAAACTAATTGCATTGATATTGAAAAAATGTCTGATGTCTTGCAATCATAGTGGTTGCAAGGACCTGGGGGCGGCAGCCCCCAGAAGCTGGAGCTTTTTTAGAATTTTAAAATAAAATTTGCATTAAAAAACCAATTCTAAGCAACACTTGTCGTGAAATCATAGTGGTTGCAGGGGTCTGGGGGCGGCAGCTCCCAGAAGCTGCAGTTTTTTTTGAATTGTGAAATAAAATTTGCATTGAAAAAGCAATTCTAAGCAACACTGGTCGTAAAAGCAGAGTGATCACAGGAAAACCAGCGATCCGAACCGAATTCCCTGTAAATCACCATCTGAGATTATTTAAATAAGGTATATATACAATCTAAAACTTTTTGGATTAAATTCGGATAAAATTTAAACATTCTTAAGATGTCACTGTGGATTGGTTCATCAGTAAATGCTCCTAACCAGTCAGTTTTAGGCACCTTAATTTCATCCAAAATTTGTCTAAGCGTTTTTATAATAAATTTATACAAATTTAAGACACATTAAAAATGTCGAAATTAAATTAAATAATTTACTAATCTTTCTGACAAAATTAAGACATCCGAGTTTTCATTAAAACGTCCGAAAACTTTACGAATACCATGTAAATAGGTCCGAAATCTGTCCGAATATCTTCCGAAGTCTTAGATGGTGATTTATAGGGAATTCGGATTGCTGGTTTTCCTGTGGATTGCAGGGGTCTGGGGGCGGCTGCCTCCAGGAAAAAAATTAACAATTTTTCATTTTTAGGCAAATTTAGTGAATTGGAGACGTATCATAAAATTTTTTTGGCCGGTCCATAAAAGCTAATTGGGGAAGACGAAGACATCCTTGTTTAAAAATTTGTCTGAACATTGAATAAACCCAGCGAGATGACACCGCAAAGCGAAGTAAAGCCAGCGCGTTGGTTCGGGAGGCGAGCGGCCTCCGGAAAAATTTTTTCGATTTGAGGGCAAATTTCATCAATTTACGGCTGCAAAAATTAGATCATGGGGGGACTAGCAAACCTGAAAAATACGTTGTATATATACAGGAAAAAATAAAAAAACTATGTGTGGCTAAGGCTGTCCTTAGATATTTGTCTTCCACTCCACCCACCGCACAGTTTTTAATTAAAAGCCACACAAAATATATAACTAAATACCAATAATAGTTGTTAGCATTACTCATTATTAATACAATATAGCAGATATTTTGTGTGTATCCATTAGAGCAGTAATAAGTTAGTAATAAATAAATAAATAAATAAATAAATAAGTAATAAAATAAAAACCAGAGTGGTTGCAGGGGTCTGGGGGCGGCAGCCCCCAGAAGCTGGAGCTTTAATTTTTTTGGAATTTTGAAATCAAATTTCTATTCAAGAAGCAATTCTAAGCGACACTTTTGTCAAAATCAGAGTGGTTGCTTGCAGGGAATGGGGGCGGATGCCCCCAGGCCCAGAGGTTGGATCTTTTTTGGAGTTTTGACTTTTGAAATAAAACTTCCATTGAAACAGCATTTCTAAGCAACACTTGTTGTAAAGTTATTTTTGCAAAATCATTAAAAATTTTATTTTTGCTACGATAAGACATCTTAAAGAATACATTAAACAGTGTATTAAGCAAATAAATAGTGTACAATGCACCCATATACACATAAACACGTTTTAATAGAACACAAAGGCAAGAAATATGGAGCCACAGGATTGCAGGGGTCTAATTGGGGAAAATTTTGATTTTTAGGCCAAATTCGGTCAATCGGAGACGTATCGGAAATTTTTTCTATAGGCCCTCTTTATTTGGCAAAGGGGGCGGCAGAGCCAAAGGGAGGGGCCCGGGGCCGCCACTGCTTTGCAGTCTTTAAATTAAGTTTAAGGTGGTACTAACGAATGTGCAGTGGTTATTAAATTTTTGAAAAAAAATTGTTGATTAAAACTGTATTTTTTAATCAAATAGTTTTTTAATCAACTAATCAACTAAATAAAGTCTGTAAAAAAATTATTTCATATACACAAAATGGCAAATGAAGTAAGCGAGATCATGTGAAAAATGTTTAGGAGCAAGCCAAGCCACCAAGCCAAACTACACAACAGGAGAATGGAAACTTAACAGTTTTGGCCACTTTTCTAAGCGCATGCGCATAAACACAAAAACAAACATAGATAAACTTTTGCAAAATTTCTAGACCCAAAATGAAAATTTTTCAAATTGCTTATATTTTTGCGCAGATATAGAACCCAAAAGTTGAGCGTGAATAGACACTTTTTACTTTGAAACCGTATATTCATTTAATAATTGACAAATCATAAAATCGTGCGGGTCTAGATAATTCACTTTTAAATTTTTGTGCCTTTTTTTCGCATGTTTTTGTTTTTTAAACTTTTCAAAAAGTGGCCAGCTTTGAAAGTGCTCAAAAAAGCCAAGTTGGTCTAATTTTAACACGTGCCATACAAATCGTCTTTACAGTTATACAATAAAACTTTGCTTAAGGGGGTAATTGCGTTTTTAGGTGTTTTTTTAGGAAGCCATAGCTCAGCGTTTAGAAACTCAAATCGCAAGCGATCTTTTGCACTAAGTAGAACAATATCTTGCCTAAATATATGCCATGCATTGAAACTTAATCTTTAATATTCTTTCCATTGCAGGCGGCTAAAGAAAGGTCCTTTCCAGAATATTAGTATTTTTTACACAAAGTTTGCGCCACAGCTCTGAACCAGACGCTTACCTGCTGGGGCTGAAAGTTGCTAAGGTTTTTGACATGTTTAAAATCCCCAGGCATCTCCCCCACTTTTTTGATAACTAGTCAATTTACTGAGAAAATAGCTTAAAAGCAAACGCACCCAAAATTTGACATATTTTCCTGTAATTAAAGCCCTCTAAAAATGTCCACAGGTGAAATTTCGAAAAAGTAAGAGACATGCCTGGGGATTTTAACCTTTACAGTAATGTGCCAAAAATTCATGCTCAGGTTTCATTTGTAACTTGAGTTCTGTGGGCGCAAAGATTACATAGAAATCACAAAAACCTCGAAAACGCAACTACCACCTTAAATGTAGAAGAAAAGTAGCGCTTTCTAACGATATAAAAATTATGCTCTAAAGTTAATTATTTATTGAATACTAGCCTGTTAAAAAACACTGCACATTCGTTAGTACCACCTTAGGGGGCGCTCCGGGATTCAAGGATTTGGGCCGTATTTTTTAAAAACAACCAAAATGACCCCTAATTCTTGAAGGAAAGTTGCCTAAAATACTATTTCTGATGTTTTGACGTACATATCTCCATAGCAAAAAATTTGGAAAAAATTGGACAATTTACTGATTTTATTCGACTTTTACACAAATCCAGCAAGTAAGCCATCAGTGCATCAGCGCTTTTTGAGGTTTTCCAAACAGACGATACGTAGATTTTATTAGTTGTAATCAAAAATTAGAACATTTTTATTGCGTTCTGTGCAAAAAAATCGCACGAGAAACCCTGTTTAGAAGCAGCAGACTCAAATATAGGCTGTGTGAATACAAAACCAATTTTTCGGCATTTGATTATAAAATGCTGGTAAGATATTTTTCTACAAAATTTTGCACAATTATAGCCTTAGGCTCTACGCAGTTGAAAAAATTTTCAGTTTTTAAAATAAAGCTTAGAAATTTTTTTATATGAATTTTATTGCTCAGAGTTCGACTTCAAAAACACACAATGACATTTTTTATCTAAACCCGACATAAATGTTAAAAACCAAAATAATGTTCAACTAGAGAAGCACATAAGCTACATTTTGATATATAAAGTGTGGCTATATGCAAAATAAGTATAAGCAGAGTTATAGTTTGCCGAAAATTCACTCACATTTGGTGCTCTGAGAGTCACGTGACATGATCACGTGATTTGAAATTTTGCCTCCAGTGTTCTTTTGTGCCATACTACATATACGTATAGTAAAGTTTGCCATTTGCCAACTTTTTTGCCACTTTTCGATGTAACCCCCGATTCCCGGAGCGCCCCCTCTTTTTTTAGCTAACGAATTCTGACCTGTGTCAAGAAGCAAAGTTACTCAGAATGATGTGGGCTTTCATTTGATACCAATATCAAGATATTTGGAAAGTTTCCAAATTTTATAGTTGTTACTGGCAAACGGCTAAATGGGTGAACATTGAGCAAAAATTTATTAAAAATCCATGTTGAAAGATGTTTTAAACGGCAAAATTAATTTTTACGTCCATTTTTGCCAGCAAACCGACTTTAATCAAAAACTGTGTTCGATTTGGTACATGTTTAACTTTATCTAAAAAACTGTGTAACATTGCTTAGCTACCTAAACTGTTTTTGCTGCTGCGCCACAGCGCAGCAGCTCATTTAAAAAAAGTCTGGGTATCAAAGTGCACAATACGTGCTCTCGATACCCAGACTCTTTTGAATGTCTCTCTCTGCATTGTTTGCATTCTGTGTACAGACCCGCATTATGCGTTTGTATATCACTCCACACATTGTGGTAATATACAAATTGGTTTTCCATTGTATGTGTGAGCAGTACTGCACTCTGTCATTGTGTGCATATGTGTGTGTGTGCGTGTGTGTGTTTAAGAGAAAAATATTAGCGTCTGTTGTCTATGACATGTTCAGACAGCGCGTATGTCTTGTGTAGTATTGTTGTGTAGTTGCACACCTAATAATAATTATCTGAGATTATAAAACTCACTGGAAAATATATATAGCATTAATCTAATTTAATAATGTCATTTAAAAGCATACTCAACTCATTGGAACATAACAACAATCTCACTTAAAAACATACTCACTCACCTAATATGATTAAGTTTACTTTCACTTTTTAGATTAAATTTAACTTGAGCTAAGTTGCATAAAACATTTATTTAACCAGTGCAATAATAATCAGACGCAGCAAACTTGAAACGCAGTTTAACACTGTTTTATACATGAAAATACTGATTGTCTCAATGATGAGTACAAACAAAGGTACACAATGCACAAGGATCACGTTCACAGCAGTCTGGCAAATCTATCTATATCTACGTTGCTTTTGTAGATAGTGTTATCTTGCAAAGCACAAAGCTCATACAGTTTATGCTAGCGAAATCTCTTAGTTCGACATACAGCGGACACGACACACGAAAAATGACCAAACCAGTCCAATTGCAGTAAACATATCAATAATATTGACGTAAACTGGAGCATTTCTGGTGCCGTACTCGACTTTGAAGATTAACTCAGGAAAGTACTGCGCTATTAGCAGCTGATATGGTGTGTAACAGTGTGCACAAAAGCATGAAATCTGAATTGTCACTTCAGTAGAAAAAAATCAATCCTTTTATACATTTGGCAAGGTTAACTCAGTGTGAAATCAGTGTGCAGCCGCTTGTGCGTTTTGTCATTGCTATATTTTTGAGCTACATACACCGTTTACCAAAAATTTTGCTGCGCAGCAGGTTTTTGAATTGGTTTACCAATTGACTCAGGCTTTAGTAGTTTCTGCTTAGTGACTACACCTTTTGCATACTGCTTCTGCTTGTTTACTAGGGTCTTGGGTCCCCAAAATGCTGCTAAGTTTCAGCGCAATCGGGCAACGCTACGCAGAGTTGCTGGCTCATACTGAGCAGTGCTCACGGTAATTTTCAGCATTCGATATCTTTTTGCTGTTTCAACCGATTTGGCTCAAATTTGACATGAAGCCTATCATTGTGCGTTGTTGAACATTCTTTTATTTTTTTGAAATAATGTTTTAGACCATGATACCACTGTTTTTAGTGCTGAGAGACCGACCTCGAAAATACAAAAAATGCAATTTTAACAAATTCGCACTAAATAATCAAAAAAAATAATGTTCAACTAGAAGAGTGCAAGGGCTGCATTTTGATTTATGAATCATGATTTTCAGAAAAACATGCTATTAGTTATCGCTTGCCAAATATTTACTCACGCGCAGTGATGTGGCAGTCACGTGACATTATCACGTGATTTAAAATTTTTACACAAGGGTTATTTCATACCATACTAAATACTTATTTAGTTATATTTTAGTTTTATCAGCTTTTTGCTGACTTTTGAGGCAACTCCCGATTCCCGGAGCGCCCCCTTAAACCAGAAATTTATGTTTTGTTTGTTTTTGAGCCATTTAAACCTACATAAATTCCATACGAACTGCAAATTAATGTATTTATTTCAATTAAAATATTTGTCTAAAACTAACAAAAGTAAAACAGGGGATTAAAAAATTATTACAACAAATAAAAATAAAACGACAAAAATTAGGGACTGCAACTACATAATTTTTTACTGTGTAAAAAACACAAAAAGTAGTAAACGAATAGTATTCCGTAAATACGCACTTATGAAAAAAATCAATTTACTTATGAAAATTTGCAGCTGACTTATGAAAAAACAACCTATGACTATAAGTGTTTTATGCAAACGAAAAGTCATAAGTCTTATGACTTATTAACTTATAATTTTATGAACCTATTAACTTATAACCTATGACTTTTATGCAACAGGCCCCTGACCAAAAAGATTATGTATGGAACTTCATTGCTTCATAGCAGCTGAGTCGTTTGAGGTAACCCCCATAATGTATATATCATTCAAAAGCATTTTTAGCGGAGATTTTAATGAGTTTAATTTATTTTGAAAAATTTAAAGTTAAAATTTTAAATAAAATCGATTTTTTCGCCTAATTACAGAAAAACCTAATATATTATATATCATTCGATAGGCCCTTTCCATTCTGTACATATATCCATATATGTATATATATATATATATATATATATATATATATATATATATATATATACATATATGGATATATGTACAGAATGGAAAGGGCCTATCGAATGATATATAATATATTAGGTTTTTCTGTAATTAGGCGAAAAAATATTTATTTAAAATTTTAACTTAAATTTTTTCAAAATAAATTAAACTCATTAAAATCTCCGCTAAAATGATATACATTATGGGGTTCTCAAACGACTCACTGTATAAACAATGAAGTTCCATACATAATATTTTGGTCAAGTATCATAAAAGTCATAGTTAACATTGGTTCATAAAATTATAAGTTAATAAGTCGTATTGGCTTTATGACTTTTCGTTTGCATAAAAAACACTTATAGTCATAGTTGCTTTTTCATAAGTCAGCTGCAAATTTTCATAGTGATTGATTTTTTTTCATAATCATATTTTACGGAATACTATTGCGTACTCTTTTTGTGTTTTTTACACAGTAACAAGTTGGGTCCTAATTTTATTTGTTGTAATTTTTTAATCCCCTGTTTTACTTTTGTTTTAGTTTTAGACAAATATTAATTATGCATTAATTTGCAGTTCGTATGGATTTTATGTAGTTTTAAATGGTGCAAAAACAAACAAAACATAAATTTCTGGTTTAAGGAGCACTCCGGGAATCGGGAGTTGTCAAAAGTCGCACTGATAAAACTAAAATATAACTAAATAAGTATTTAGTATGAGTATGAAATAACCCTTGTGTGAAAAAAGTTTTAAATCAGCGCGTCAATTAGCGTGACTGCACACTGGCTGCGTAGATATTTGGCAAGCGATAAGCTGATGCAGTGTTTTCTGAAAATCATGATTCATAAATCAAAACTGCAGCCCTTGCACTTTCTTCTAGTTGAACATTATTTTTGATTATTTAGTGCGAATTTGTTAAAATTAGTTTTGTCAAAGGTCGGTACTCTGCGCTAAAAACATATAATGGGTCTAAACATTATTTCAAAAAAAATTGGAAAAGAATGTTCAACAATTGATAAATGTGCAATTTTGAGGTTGAAACAGCAGAAGAAGATATCGAATGCTGAAAAAGATTACGAGCACTGCTCATTGTGGGCGGCAACTCTGCGTGCTACGTTGCCCGATTGCGCTGAAACTTGGCGGCATTTTGAGCCCAAGACCTAGTGAGAACGAGGCGAAGCAGGGGTCCCCTCCCGATCCCGGCTCGGCGGAAACTACTAAAAGTTACTAGTCAATCGTAAACCAGATTCGAAAAGCCTGCTGCGCAGCAAAATTTTTTGGTGAAGTTGTATAGCTCAAAAAAGTATCACGAGAATGACAATTGGCAAGCGGCTGCCGCGCTGATTTCACACTGAGTTAACCTTGCCGAATGTATAAAAAGGATTGATTTTTTTTCTCTGAAGTGATTTGAATTTCATGCTTTTTGTGCACACTGTTACACACCATATCAGCTGCCTCGTAGCGTAAATTAGGTTAAATTGTTCAAAGTCAAGATACGGCACCAGAAATGCTCCGTTTTGCGATTATTGATATGTTTACTGCAATTGGACTGCGGTTTGGTCAAGTTTTTCGTGTGTGCATATTGCCGCTGTCTCAAACTAAGATTTCGCTAGCATAAACTGTATGAGCTTTGTGTTTTGCAAGATAGTATCTACAAAAGCAACGTAGATATAGATTTGCCAGATATGTAAAAATTTAAATTGATCCTTGTGCATTGTGTACCTTTGTTTGTACTCATCAAAAAACCGATCTGTATTTTCAGTGTGAAAAACAGTGTGTTAAAATTTTTGCGTTTGCCGGTTTGCTGCGTCTGATTTTATTGCACTGATTAAATAAATGTTTTATGCAACTTTTTGACTAGTTAAATTTAATCTAAAAAGTGAAAAATTAAACTTAATCATATTAGGTGAGCTGAGTATGTTTTTTTTTAGGTGAGTAATTGCTGTTATGTTCCCAATGATTTTAATTGTGCTTTTAAATGACATTATTAAAAATTAGGATTAATGCTATATATATTTTCCAGTGGGGTGAGTCTCAGATGGGTTGGGTTGCACCAACAATACTACACAACGCGCTGCTGCTGAACCCTAGTAGACAAGGCAATTATTTTTTCAG